>JZKD02S1106517.1:0-13034 GCA_000966675.3 Picea glauca
TTTTTCTTTTAAAATAAACTATGGGCGAATGAAAAAAGTTTTAAAAAACCATTATAATACAAAAAAATCGCCCAACAAAAATTTGGAGGCCCCTTAATTTCGCCCCTAAAATCATCCTTGCAAACGAGGTGCCGAAAAAGCCCAGCTAGGGGTTTTTGGACGTTCTGAAGCCATTGGAGCAGTCTATTTGGAAGTTTGAACATTGTAAATCACTTTTTTGAGCACTTTGAGCAAATAATACTAATGATCCATTGGAAGTTGGACCAAGAGATGTAGCCCAAGAGAGGGGTGAACTCCTTTATCATTTGTTGTGTTATGTGTTTATGTTCATTGATTATGATGTTGTTTATATGAATATTAAATGAGTAAATCCTATTAATAATGTGTTGCAAAGTTGATCCATTTGCTTTTAACACATAAAATTCAACTTGCAAATATTTTCAAGATTACAAGTCTTCTTCATTTTTAGATCAATATGGTCTTTTTGAATCATAAATTTTGTTATGCTTTCGTGGAACGTGGATTAATGCTAGCATTAGTTCGAATGTTTCACCTTAGTATTTTATGCTAGGTTGAATACATTCTCCATGATATTGCTATGTCTGATTTATGATTTATTGTTGCGTGCTTCGAGAGAACAACCCTGCCACATTGCATCTTTTCTTAAATGCTTACACAAGCCTACACCCTTCGATGGTCCTTATTGTCTTAACAATTTACCTAAGAGATCTGCCAGTTTTAAATGTTTATTGTACAGATGCCTTGCAATACAGTTTTGTTCATGGGCGACATCCCTGATCTTGTGCTCCATCCTTGTTTGTTGTTTCGTTCAACGATTCTGGTTCTTGTTTAATTCAACTTTGCAAAGTTGAGGTCCTGCACTTATAGTTTGAGCTCTTCGTGGTTGTTCGCTGGTTTGTTGTTCTTCAACTTTGCAAGCTGTTGGACCTGTTTTTGCGGTTTTCATTTTTTTGGGCACTGAGGTCTTCTCATCCTTGTTGACGGGTAAGTTTCCCTGTTCTTGGTGATTTTCAATATTTTGTTCCAGAACATTTTTGTCTGTGCTCTTAGATTATGTTCCTGGAAACAATGCGTCTTCATATGGCGGATGTTGTGTCCATATTTTTTCCGAAAATTGCAATGCAGAGGCCTTTACGAAAAGTGGTTGGGAGCTATCAAAAGATGGAACCATCAGGTGGGGTGTAGACACAATGTATGATTCTACTCTGTGGGCCGAAAAAATGCGTCTGCCTGTTTTTTTTCTGCTGAGTTAATTTATGGTTTTATTTTTTTTGCGGTCTTTCTTTAGTTTGGTTCAGTTTCCAGTGTCAGTCTGTTTTCTTCTCATCTTCTATGGGAACTAGGGGGATTCAAGTTGAGAAGAAGAAGGTTTAAAGATACATACAGGGATTGGTGCGCTATTTTTCTTTCTTTTTTTATTTTGCTAGTTTTTATTTTTTGCCTGTGTTTTTCTCTGTTTTGATAGAAGATTAAAGTAGCTAGCAAACAACTTCAAAATGAAAGTTGAAAAGATGAAAGAGGTAATAGATGTTGAGTCGTATGAAAAATATACATAGTCCATTGTATATGAAAACATTTACGTGGTTTTGCATAGGAATGACCTTTTTAAATTGGATGCATTCTCGTATACTGTTGGGGATTGAATTTTCGATACATTCCAGGTTCTATTGCATTTCCGGTATTCGTCGACTGAGCTGTGCAGTGGATTGATATATTATTTCTTGGCCTATTTTAAAAATGGTGATGCCGAGGCTTTGCAGTCCTATGAATACGAAATGGAATCTGATTTTCTTCGGCAGTTGCATGGAATACATGATGTGGCTATGTATTTTTCAAAGATGCGATTGTCTGCATCTCCAGTTCTACCTGCACATCAGAAAGGACTTTGGGGAGATACATTTTGTATTCGGTGGCTATCTAACTGGTTGAATATATCAGTTGGCATATGGTCATTGACAAGAAAAACAAGATATCTACTATTCAACAAAACTACATCTGACAATCCATATTGCATCTTGGTCCATGATGCCAATTCCCTCAGTGGCTATTATGAACCACTGTTGTATAGAAAAATGTCCATATGCATTATAGAAGGTCCTCGTATCTACTTGTCTGTTATTTGCAAATACCTTCAATCACAATGGAAACAAATTTTGGATGGCATAGATTGCTATGGTTTACAGCTGGAAACAAATGTTGTGTCTAGTTGTGGAGATAGTCTATTTAATGCAATTTGTTTATTGGTAGCATCCGACTTCGACATCCAGTCGCTGCATCTTTACACTGTACAATCCTTCTGCAATGGGATTATAGGCGGCAATGAACAAGATTTTAGGTGCTTGCATCAACACCTTTGCCCATATCTTGTGGAAAATATGCTGGTAGTTGGAAGTTGGCAGGAATACCTTGTGAACATGGCACTTCCATATGAAGAAGGGATTATGGAGGGTTGCAGATTCTGTCTACAATGGTTGTCTATTGTATTCAGGGTGAAGATCCAAGTTTGGTCGGCCTCGCCAGCTGGCACTGTCCATTCCTGGGTTACCAATTCAAATTATGATCAAATAATTCACATCCTATCGTTGAAAAAATACACATAACATATCCATTATGAACCTTTTCTTGGAGATATCGGTAATTCAGGGTTGAGTGTGCATGCCACCCAAACGACATCGAATCTGCATACGTGTGGAATGATTTTTAGTCAAAACGAGAGTCCTCCCGGTTGTGATATGGGTAGGCAGGGATTGAACAAAAAAAACATGCGTAGAATTCATTTCAGTTGTAATGAGGCCATAGAGGGATTAAGAAAAAAATGTAGAGTAAGTTATCACAATTTGAAAAAAATTATTCTTCAAATTCGTCCGAGTTCTGATAAGCAAATAGAGGCCTTGAACAAAAAATGTAAAACAGTTTATGAGAAACTGGGTGAGAGTGAAACTCATCCTAATTTCCACCAGGTCATCCTGCCCTTGGGGAAGAAGTGTAGAGTAAGTTACCACAGCTTGAAAAAGGTCATGCGCAAGAGAAAAAAATACATTGCTACACTTCCTTTTAGAGAGAAACTCACATATGACAATGTAAAGAAATTTGTTCATGCAAAACAAAACATAAACATGCGCGCTTGCATATCCTAGAATGGTCATGCAACTGTGGCATTTTGTGGTGTATAATAAAAAAAGGAAACTGTTTCTACCCATACTTCCCTGCGAAAAAAAAATGCAAGACATACCTACATGAAACAAATGAAAGACACTCCTTCCATTGCATGCACAATTTGTGAACAATTGAATTTTTCAAAAAATAGTAAGTCTTTCACGCTTGATTTTCAAGTAGAATACCTCTGGATGACAGCCCATGATAAACCATTTTCCAGTGAGAAAGTTTGTCTTCCATGCAAACGATCACTTGAAAATGGAAAACTGCCACAGTTTGCAACCTCTGACCGAATAAGATGTAATACACCACTAGCAGATGTAAGTGCACTTACGAAACTTGAGGAGAGACTTGTGTCTCAACGAATTGCATTTGCTCAAATCAAACCTTGGGGCTATAAGCGACCCCAACTGGGCTTAACATGATCAATTATTAATGTGCACCTTCACCTATATGTTGTGCAAAAAGCATTGCCACAGTTCATTAACAATAAAATTACAATCGTTGTTGCTATGAAAAGATGCTTGCAATACAAAAATTCATATCAGACAAGAAAAGTGTGTGTGCATGCTATTATAAAAGAATTAAAGGAATTATGTTCCAGGGCCTTGTACAAAGCAGAGAACATTTGTATAAATGCCAACTGGAACAATGTTCTCGCAGAAGAACATGGAAACTCTACAGAGACTCTCGAAAATCCTAGTGATTCTGATACAAGTGATGAATCAGAGACTGAAACACCTACTGAAACATTGGTCCATGGATTCATTGATTCACAGTGCATTCGTGACTTGCAAGACAAAATTTTCGAAGTCGCACCTGGCGAGGGGCAGCGTCCACTTGGAATATTCAGGGACAAATTCGCTGAGGAAATGAACTTTCCAACACTTTTCTACGGAGATCCATGTGGAACTGATATTACCGAATGATTTAGTTATCATAAAATAGTCCAATGGGAGCTACTACATTCAAGCGGTTACTTCTCCTGTCACATAACAAATTTGTTTTTCAAAMTAATGCGMATAATAATAGAGCAAGTTTTGTCCTGCATGTGGGTCYGAATAAGAAAAGGCCAGTTACAAGGAAGAAATTTGTTGGCCAAGGATGTGAAGTACAAAGTAAACCTAGAAAAAWTTTTGAAATCTGATATTGGATACATAGATTTCAAGAACATCCACACCTCTCCTAACTATTTGCAACAAAACATTTCTTTTTTTTTGCAATGATTCAACAATTGGGGCCGTCAACATTTTTCATCACATTTACAAGTGCAGAGCATTGCCGGGATCCATTGGTGGCTATCATTTCTGACCTGCATAGTAACAGGAAACATAAAAAAAAAAACTGATACACTGGAAAATAACGACATTGACTACCTCATAAGAAAAGACCCAGTGACATGTACTCGATACTATATACATAGAATAAATTCTTTGAGACAATTGATATGCCATGATGAAACATTTTTTGGAAAAATATCGGACTACTTTTTTGTGACTGAATTCCAGAATAGGGGAAATGAGCATGACCACACATTGTTGTGGATAGAGGGTGCACCAGTCTATGGAGCTGATAAGAATTCAAAGATTGAACGATTTGTGGATAAACACATAACATGCAATACAGATCATTTGGAACCAGACCTTGCGAAAGTCCATAGACATTACCATACAAGAAGTTATAGAAAACAAAAAATCTCGCATTGCAGATACAATTTTCCTGTTCCGCTAATGAGAGCTACAAGAATCATAGAGCCAGTTAGTTTAGAGGATAGTGTTGTTGTTGAAAAATCTAAATCCTTGTTCACATTTCTAGAACAAGGAGGATTTGATGAAATGATGAGCTTTGATGCCTTCTTGACGCAGGTAAATCTATCAAAAGATGAGTACATCCAAGCCATACAAATAACGCTTAGGCAACCAACACTTTTTTTTAAACGAAAACTCTCACATATTTGGAACAACAGTTTCTCCAAGGACATGTCAGTTATGTGGAAAGAAAATACAGATGCACAGTATGTGCTGAATGCATATGATGCAACATCCTACTGCACCTCGTATATGACGAAGATTGACAAATCTATGACATCTGCATTCAGAAAGATATGCAAAGAACACGAAAGAAGTCATATTGATTCCATACAAATGATACACACCCTTAGCAATAAATTGCTTAATCTTCAACAAATGTCTTCTCAGCAAGCAGTTCACATAGCCCTTTCTTTTCCCCTTACTTGTAGTTCAAGAAAACGTGTCTTCATAAACACATCTCCACTTGAAAAACACACATTTATGCTTAAACCACCGATTTTGCTGCAACAAGAACCTGACAATTCAGAGGACGTCATATGTCGCTCTATTATTGATTATTACATCCAACGTCCATCTCCTATTAGGCATATCTGCTTAGCAAAATTCGTATCGCATTACAAAAAAAATGGGACACCCATATCAAAAGGAAAAGAACCCTCTGTTATACGATTTGTCAAATACAATAAACATTGTGACTATGAAAACTATTATAGAGAAAAACTGCTATTGTACGTTCTGTTCCTTGAAAACGAAGAGACATTAATACATAAATTCTCTACAAGGGAGGCTGTGTATGCTGCCTTTGAGACTATAGTGCATATCAATGAAGCTAGATTTACCTACAGTGTTAATCCAACATGGGGCGATCTAGAAGTTGCACTTAATGACCTAGAAAACCCTGGCAATCATGATGAGACATTCAGAAACCCAGAAACATCCAGAACTCCTTTCGATTCCTATGACTTATAAGTGGATTTTCCTCATCCTCCAACGATTAAAAGTGAAAAACGTATCAACCTTGGTTTTCAAGTTACAAAACATCCTTTCCTAATTGAAAATAATTAATACCATAGAATAAGACGTCTGTTGAATCACGAACAACAAACAATTGTAAAGGACATTTCCCTTAAAAAATGGTTGAACATGAACAATCATGTGCACGTGTTCCCTACAGGCGGAGCAAGAACATGCAAGACATTCACACTAAAGCATTGTTCCAAATGCTTATACGAATCTATGATTCAAATAATTTCTCTGATCCTATGAAACCAAAGGGCCTAATAGTTTCATACACAGGAAAATCTGCACGCAATGTTGGTGGAACAACAATCCACTCTGCATTTTTTATGCCTTTTAATAAGTCACAGTTTCTTCCACTTAGCAAGGAAATGTTGGATACATTATATAATATTTACGAGGAACTCCAACTTATCTTTATAGATGAAGCATCTTTGATTGGCAGTTGCTTCTTGTATTCCATTGACAACCAGATAAGAAGCATAAAACATGTGTAGACCAAATACTTTGGAAACATTGACATGATCTTCTGTGGCGATCTTTACCAGGCACAACCCATCCAAGATTCTTTGATATTTGAACAACCTATNACATAGAATAAATTCTTTGAGACAATTGATATGCCATGATGAAACATTTTTTGGAAAAATATCGGACTACTTTTTTGTGACTGAATTCCAGAATAGGGGAAATGAGCATGACCACACATTGTTGTGGATAGAGGGTGCACCAGTCTATGGAGCTGATAAGAATTCAAAGATTGAACGATTTGTGGATAAACACATAACATGCAATACAGATCATTTGGAACCAGACCTTGCGAAAGTCCATAGACATTACCATACAAGAAGTTATAGAAAACAAAAAATCTCGCATTGCAGATACAATTTTCCTGTTCCGCTAATGAGAGCTACAAGAATCATAGAGCCAGTTAGTTTAGAGGATAGTGTTGTTGTTGAAAAATCTAAATCCTTGTTCACATTTCTAGAACAAGGAGGATTTGATGAAATGATGAGCTTTGATGCCTTCTTGACGCAGGTAAATCTATCAAAAGATGAGTACATCCAAGCCATACAAATAACGCTTAGGCAACCAACACTTTTTTTTAAACGAAAACTCTCACATATTTGGAACAACAGTTTCTCCAAGGACATGTCAGTTATGTGGAAAGAAAATACAGATGCACAGTATGTGCTGAATGCATATGATGCAACATCCTACTGCACCTCGTATATGACGAAGATTGACAAATCTATGACATCTGCATTCAGAAAGATATGCAAAGAACACGAAAGAAGTCATATTGATTCCATACAAATGATACACACCCTTAGCAATAAATTGCTTAATCTTCAACAAATGTCTTCTCAGCAAGCAGTTCACATAGCCCTTTCTTTTCCCCTTACTTGTAGTTCAAGAAAACGTGTCTTCATAAACACATCTCCACTTGAAAAACACACATTTATGCTTAAACCACCGATTTTGCTGCAACAAGAACCTGACAATTCAGAGGACGTCATATGTCGCTCTATTATTGATTATTACATCCAACGTCCATCTCCTATTAGGCATATCTGCTTAGCAGAATTCGTATCGCATTACAAAAAAAATGGGACACCCATATCAAAAGGAAAAAAACCCTATGTTATACGATTTGTCAAATACAATAAACATTGTGACTATGAAAACTATTATAGAGAAAAACTGCTATTGTACGTTCTGTTCCTTGAAAACGAAGAGACATTAATAGATAACTTCTCTACAAGGGAGGCTGTGTATGCTTCCTTTGAGACTATAGTGCATATCAATGAAGCTAGATTTACCTATAGTGTTAATCCAACATGGGGCGATCTAGAAGTTGCACTTAATGACCTAGAAAACCATGGCAATCATGATGAGACATTTAGAAACCCAGAAACATCCATAACTCCTTTCGATTCCTATGACTTATAAGTGGATTTTCCTCATCCTCCAATGATTAAAAGTGAAAAACGTATCAACCTTGGTTTTCAAGTTACAAAACATCCTTTCCTAATTGAAAATAATGAATACCATAGAATAAGACGTCTGTTGAATCACGAACAACAAACAATTGTAAAGGACATTTCCCTTAAAAAATGGTTGAACATGAACAATCATGTGCACGTGTTCCCTACAGGCGGAGCAAGAACATGCAAGACATTCACACTAAAGCATTGTTCCAAATGCTTATACGAATCTATGATTCAAATAATTTCTCTGATCCTATGAAACCAAAGGGCCTAATAGTTTCATACACAGGAAAATCTGCACGCAATGTTGGTGGAACAACAATCCACTCTGCATTTTTTATGCCTTTTAATAAGTCACAGTTTCTTCCACTTAGCAAGGAAATGTTGGATACATTATATAATATTTACGAGGAACTCCAACTTATCTTTATAGATGAAGCATCTTTGATTGGCAGTTGCTTCTTGTATTCCATTGACAACCAGATAAGAAGCATAAAACATGTGTAGACCAAATACTTTGGAAACATTGACATGATCTTCTGTGGCGATCTTTACCAGGCACAACCCATCCAAGATTCTTTGATATTTGAACAACCTATCGTTAACATGGAAACAKTGACCCATGAATTCTAGAGAGACAATATTAAATTCTTTGAGTTGCATACTACAATGCGCCAGACATATGAAACATTCATTGCAATTCTGAATAGAATGTGAAAAAACAACCAAACATATGATGACTTGACCTATATCAATTTGAGGTGCTTACAACCTACACAAATAGATCCAACATTCCCTTACCTGTTTTATAGAAATAAGGATGTTGCAAAGCATAATAGCCACATTCTATTGCTAATGCGTGGTGATAATATCATCATTAATTCGATTGACTTGGAAGAAGACAACCATGGAAATGTCCCACGTCATGAACATTCAATCACTTTACCTTTTCACCTTGCGCTGAAATTAGAAATGCTAGTTGAAATATATGCCTGTAACTATGATTCACAGGATGGCTTGGTGAATGGTGCAGATGGAATATTGAAAGGCTATACGAAGACATACAAAGTAGATGTCCTTTGGATTAAGTTCCATGAACCGCATATAGGCAAGAGAAAAGCAAGCAAGTTGTCTTATCTATATAATTCAAACACTGCAAGCGATTGGACTCCTATTTTGCGAATATCAAAGCCAGTATCGACATCAACAAAGATAGGCCAACTAAAGATTTGCAAACAGTTTCCGATTAAACTTGCATGTGCATGTACAATCCATAGATCATAAGGCCTAACACTTGATAATGTTGCATTTCATCCTGCTAGAATTCAGATACATGGACTTGTATACACAACAATGTCCCGTGTTAGAAGCATAGACTCCTTGTATTTACTAATTCCTCTGACAAAAGATAACTTTAGAGTGAAACAAAAAGTTGATACTGAGATGGAATGACTGAGGACCACCACAAAATGGAAACTGCATTATGATTACCAATCCATACAAACAAATTCATCTGTATTAATACTCTCACTTAACACACCCGGCTTAAATGCACACATGGATGATATATTGAATGACTATGATTTAATGCAATCCGATATTCTGTGCTTGCAGGAAACACACATGGAATTATGCATGCAGAACAAACAATTCCCAAATNCTTATGTTCATATCCCTTTTGTTTTGTACTTTTTTTGATAGAAACAGAAAGGGAAACTAGAAGGTGCAAAGAACTCCTACCCAGAGATGTACACGAATCAATGCAAAGGTGCATTCTTTTCTGCCTCTATTCCATAGTAAACAATTTTTCCTTTACTTTCTCTGAATAACTTATTTGCAGGTATGTTTTTTTTCTTTTTTTCTTTTTGTTGCGTCGAGAAGCCACTACGCTGCACGCCCGCCATCTAGCATAACTGCAATGTTGAGAAAGACAGCCCGCAAGTCCATTTGTCAATATGTATATCACCATACTATAATTTCTATTTGCATGACACATAACATTAGAGGCACAGTGTGTATCTCGCAAGTGCGTGATCCAAATAAGCGACTAAGTATGGAATAATGGATCTATGCATCATAAGAAATTTGTAGGGCACCGAACAATAGAGACCTGTTTCTAATCTCGCCAACCTGACAACGCATGATGCACAAACTGTACATGCTCTATAAATTCTCAGCCACCCAACAAGTCCGCTTGTCAATTTGTATATCGCTGAACTATATGTGCTATTTGTAAAACACAGAACAATAGAGGCCTATTTTTTGACCCCTCCCGTCCGAGAACCCGTAAGTATGGAATGCGATATCAGTACACGATCTATAAAATCTCATGTACATACTTTATAAAGGAACATATTCACTTTTGCCTCATTTCTACACACACTAATCTGGTAATCACAGACTTGGTGTTGCACATGAATTATGAAATGTGCAGTGGGAGTCAGATGGATCCCTTTTCTTTGCTTAGGAAATTTTGAACTCGCCAGCCTGAGAACCCAATTTCTATATGGCGGAAATCGGCCCAATGTACATCCCCCAAATATGTATTTCTCATTTGTGGGGGCCCACCAACCTTGGAGTATAATGTTGAGCCAATCACCTTGTAAATCTGCTTCTCAATTTATTATCATAAGATATTTGCAAGGAACCAAACAATAGAGCACTGTTTTTTACCCTGCCATCCCGACAAACCATGATCCAAAAGCTATAGATGGTCTATCAAATCTCAGCCAGCCCGCAAGTACGCTTCTCAATTTGTATATCTCAGAACTTTGTGTGCTACTTGTAGAACACCGAACAATAAAGGACTTCTTTTGAACCCTCTCACCCGAGAACCACGATCCCGAACCATGCACTTTTAGACTTGGCCATTCCTTCCTTGCTTTCTCTTCCCCGTGGCCATTACCTTCGCATGTGTGCATGATAAAAAATATTGTTTATATATATGTGTATGTGTGTGTATATGTCTTCTTTCTAAATCTTTAATGCTAATAGGTCATCGTGCAACTACCATCTAAGCTGTCATTGATGCGCGCAAGGCTCGAGAAGTTTTGCCATTAATGCAATTTTTGCGAAGCATTTTCTTCTCCCTTCCCAGTTTTGATTTCAAATTCCATGGAATGTCATTCACACGCTGCCAGCTTGCTTCGTTCATGAAACCTCCAATCGCTTCCCAATCTTAATTTCAAATACCATGCAATGTCATTCACACGTCGCCATCTTGGTTCGTTCACGAAACCTCCTATCCTTAAATGTTGTTGGACATAATCCTCACCTTCACACTTCTAAGTTTTCAATAACTACATTTTACTTCTAACAGGTCACCATACAACACACATATATATTGTCATTAATGAGGAGATTTTCCATTCGCATGCATTGAAGCAATGTTTGTGGGGGGTTATATTGTCCCCTCCATTTCTTCATTTCAAACAACGTTTGGAGCCAACCAACCTTTTGATAAATTAATTCTAGCAACTGCACAACAGTTTTGTAGAGACACAGTGAACATCTTCCTCAAGAGATTCTCGTGCAGAAGAACATAAAAAGAATTGTAGGGGAGGCAGAGCAGCCCAAAATTTACCGTCAAAACATGGATCTTGACGTTGATCTGAAAAACATATTCTACAACCTTGATCAGACCGCACACACAATTCATCATTCCTGCTCAATGGATATGGTTGGTACCAACATTTTTGACGAAGATGAATCCTTCGTATTCCAGAGTGTTGTTTTTGAAACCGAATCAAAAAAATTAATCATTGAAAAAAGAGATGTAAAAAATAAGAAAAGAAAACATCTTTCAGAACTTGACCTTGCCAATATGCATGGATCCAAAATATATGAACTTCATAGGGAAACCAAAGATCCTCTTCATGATTCTGTTGGAGTTATTGAAGACGAAAATGACAGACTAAAGAACCAGATTAAGGAATTAGAGGAAGCTTTGTTTCCCATGCCATTGCTTGACAGTTCCTTGGAAATAACCATGCCTGGGACTACGTGCACCCCAATAACAAATCTAAAAGGGTCCTCCATATTCCTTGCATCATGTAGACGATATGTCGAGAAAAATATCAGAAAAAGAATATAACTGATTGCCAAGGCCTGGGAAACATCACAGAATATGGATTCCCTGGGGAGCAGGGCACATAACTTGCTCCTACTTCTGCAGACGTATTTAAAGAATGAAGAAAATTTCTATGTGCACTCGCTCATCCCTTTTTCCTTTCATGTCAACAACATGCCACAGACGAGAAGAACACAACATGATCTCCCATCCAAAAAAAGGCTCACTGAATTAGAAGCATGCTGGAAACAAAAAGTGAAGAACCTATACCTAATTATGCAATCATGTGAGCAAGAAATATCAAAGAAAGAAACATTATTCACAAAGCTCACAAAAATAGACTTAATAGGAAAGACAAATGGATTCCAGGACCCCAACTTAATCCTCAACTCAATGACGTTAACCAAGCAAGCTTTTGATCAACAAGTTGATAATTTGAAGGCTTTGTCTTTAGAAACTTTTTACAGAATTGTTGAATATGATGAAGAAGAGGTGCACAACTGGCTAGTCGGGTATTTGCTACAGAATGGAGACATTCATGAAGGTCTGTGTAAACTTTCAATTGATCTAAGGGAATTAGAAAATGATTTTTTCAACATTCAAATATGAAATGACATCAATGTCCCCCCCTTGAGAAGCTATATTGAAGAGAACTTGAAGTGGATCAACCTTGAAATCCAACAGGCAAATGCATAAATCCTCTGTGTATCAATCCAGTTATTGAAGCGGTCTGCCCACAAAAACCAGCAGGGAAAGGAATGATTAACCAAACAAAAAAATTACTTATACATACCATCCCTATAAGTGTATAGTGATAGTCCTTTATTTATCAATCCAATTATTCCTTTTCTGAGTAGAAATCTATAGACAAAAACTGATCTTCTCATTTCTACTTTTCAGGTATTACATTCTAGCGTGTCCAACTTATTTCCACACTCCTATTTCTTGTACATATTTCTGTTATGGTCT
>JZKD02S1106528.1:0-13034 GCA_000966675.3 Picea glauca
AGAGGACCTATGATATTGTCAATTCTATGCTCAAGATTCCAATCAACTATTTTATGTTCATATTCACTTTCATGTTCTTGAGCATTCAATCCCTCATTTTGGATCTGTTTACATGCTTGGATGTTGTGTTGAATGTCCTGAGCATCATTAAACATTTGTTGTAAGAACTTAGGTCTTCTTTCTATCAGGAGGAAAGACAAATCTGGATGAAGAGTAGTTGCATAATGGAGCATGGCAACAACTTCAATGGGTTGAATTTCTTTGGAAAAATTGTAGTAAATACTGGAAAACCTCCTACTGAATGTAAAAATAGTTTCATTGCTCTAACTTTTTAAGGCATAAAACTCTGTAAGTTGTTGATCCAAAGATTTATTCCTGCCCCAAAACTTTAAAAAGACATTTCAATTCCTCCCATGAGCTAATTGTCTCTAGCTACAAATGTTTAAACTAGTCTTTAGTATCATCATTTAAGGATTGAGAGAAGGCTCTCATACACAATCAATCCCCCACTTATCATGGAATGGATTAGAAGGTAAATCAACACCTCTTCTTTCAACAAGTGAAATACAATTTTTTGCAAAATCATGAGCATTGGAAACTTCAAGAGGACCTATGATATTGTCAATTCTATGCTCAAGATTCCAATCAACTATTTTCTGTTCATTTTCACTTTCATGTTCTTAAGCATTCAACCCCTCATTTTGGATCTATTTACATGCTTGGATGTTGTATTGAATGTCCTGAGAATCATTAAACATTTGTTGTAAGGACTTAGGTCTTCTTTCTATTAGGAGGAAAGACAAATCTGGATGAAGATTAGTTGCATAATGGAGCATGGCAACAACTTCAATGGGTTGAATTTCTTTGGACAAATTGTACTAAATACTGGAAAAATTCTTGTTGAATTTAAAAATAGTTTCATTGCTTTGACTTTTTAAGGCATAGAACTCTATAAGTTGTTGATCCAAAAATTTATTCCTGCCCCAAAAATTTAAAAAGACATTTTTCAATTCCTCCCATGAGCTAATTGTCTCTGGCTACAAATGTTTAAACCAGTCTTTGGTATCACCCTTTAAGGATTGAGAGAAGGCTCTCATACAAACATCCTCATGATCAATCTCAAACAAATCTATAAAATTCTCAAACCCTTGGATGTGTTTTTCAGCTCAGATGGCATCAGGTTCCCCACCAAACACAAGTAAGCACTCATAGTACTATGGAGGGAAATCATGGAGGACTTGGGGTAGCTTCAAGGGTATGTATCTATGTTGGATCTTGGAGGGCATTGGATCAGATACATGAGGTGAAATATCAACCTTGGCTTCATGGGGCTCATCAACTTGGTCATGGTTATCACATGGCTTAGATGGGATATTTTTATCAAAATCAATGATACATTGAGGATATGCATGTACAACTTTAAGAGGAGGATATACAATTGCAAGATTCTCATGATCATCATTAGAATGCAGTAGGTAAATAAAAATTTGTTTGACATGTTCAATGAAGGACCAGAGGCAACTTATAACAAACAATAAAATGTCTTGGAAAAAATCCAAATTTAAGTACTTGTTTTCTTCCATAATGTCTTTTCATACCTATGTCAAGGGATCTCATCTTCCANTATGATATTGTCAATTCTATGCTCAAGATTCCAATCAACTATTTTATGTTCATATTCACTTTCATGTTCTTGAGCATTCAATCCCTCATTTTGGATCTGTTTACATGCTTGGATGTTGTGTTGAATGTCCTGAGCATCATTAAACATTTGTTGTAAGAACTTAGGTCTTCTTTCTATCAGGAGGAAAGACAAATCTGGATGAAGAGTAGTTGCATAATGGAGCATGGCAACAACTTCAATGGGTTGAATTTCTTTGGAAAAATTGTAGTAAATACTGGAAAACCTCCTACTGAATGTAAAAATAGTTTCATTGCTCTAACTTTTTAAGGCATAAAACTCTGTAAGTTGTTGATCCAAAGATTTATTCCTGCCCCAAAACTTTAAAAAGACATTTCAATTCCTCCCATGAGCTAATTGTCTCTAGCTACAAATGTTTAAACTAGTCTTTAGTATCATCATTTAAGGATTGAGAGAAGGCTCTCATACACAATCAATCCCCCACTTATCATGGAATGGATTAGAAGGTAAATCAACACCTCTTCTTTCAACAAGTGAAATACAATTTTTTGCAAAATCATGAGCATTGGAAACTTCAACAGGACCTATGATATTGTCAATTCTATGCTCAAGATTCCAATCAACTATTTTCTGTTCATATTCACTTTCATGTTCTTAAGCATTCAACCCCTCATTTTGGATCTATTTACATGCTTGGATGTTGTATTGAATGTCCTGAGCATCATTAAACATTTGTTGTAAGGACTTAGGTCTTCTTTCTATTAGGAGGAAAGACAAATCTGGATGAATATTAGTTGCATAATGGAGCATGGCAGCAACTTCAATGGGTTGAATTTCTTTGGACAAATTGTACTAAATACTGGAAAAATTCTTGTTGAATGTAAAAATAGTTTCATTGCTTTGACTTTTTAAGGCATAGAACTCTATAAGTTATTGATCCAAAGATTTATTCCTGCCCCAAAAATTTAAAAAGACATTTTTCAATTCCTCCCATGAGCTAATTGTCTCTGGCTACAAATGTTTAAACCAGTCTTTGGTATCACCCTTTAAGGATTGAGAGAAGGCTCTCATACAAACATCCTCATGATCAATCTCAAACAAATCTATAAAATTCTCAAACCCTTGGATGTGTTTTTCAGCTCAGATGGCATCAGGTTCCCCACCAAACACAAGTAAGCACTCATAGTACTATGGAGGGAAATCATGGAGGACTTGGGGTAGCTTCAAGGGTATGTATCTATGTTGGATCTTGGAGGGCATTGGATCAGATACATGAGGTGAAATATCAACCTTGGCTTCATGGGGCTCATCAACTTGGTCATGGTTATCACATGGCTTAGATGGGATATTTTTATCAAAATCAATGATACATTGAGGATATGCATGTACAACTTTAAGAGGAGGATATACAATTGCAAGATTCTCATGATCATCATTAGAATGCAGTAGGTAAATAAAAATTTGTTTGACATGTTCAATGAAGGACCAGAGGCAACTTATAACAAACAATAAAATGTCTTGGAAAAAATCCAAATTTAAGTACTTGTTTTCTTCCATAATGTCTTTTCATACCTATGTCAAGGGATCTCATCTTCCAGTGGAGTCTCTGAATTACATTCGAAGCTTGAGTGGAGTCGCCAATAATGGTTTGGAAGCTGTATTATGCATTGAGAGTAGAGTCGCCATTGAAGATTTGAATTTATGGATTTTTCTACCAGTGTAATCACCTTCAAACTGATTTTTGATGTGTGGAGTCACCAAAGTAGGAATACAACCAATATGTGCCTACGTGTTTGCTGCTCTCAGACCTTAGAACTCAACCATGTCATTCTTTACCAGGGAAAATTTTTCAATTTCGTCCCCGACAACGGTGCCAGAATGTTAGCACTCTGTAAATTTTATCCGGCTGAATAGAAAAACGACAGAGGTAACTATTTCAACCTACTTAAGAGCTAGGCACTAGCCTGATCAACTCAGAGAGGGATCTCTCGTGTCATTTGATATTTCTTTGGAAATTTTTGGCTAGATTTGGTTTGTTTTGGGGTGGGGGTATTATAAAGTTGTTGAAGAAATGGGGGTGACATTTGGGCTATGGATTCAAAAATGAATAAAGCAGTAGCAGGTCATTAGAACTATCTAGAGGAGAAAGGCTAAGTGAGGCAATGAGTCTGATTTTTCAAATTGAAATTTGCATGGCGAAAGAAGAAAAAGGGAAACACATAACCGCATCAGAGCATATTAAAATGAATTCTGAAATAGTTGAGAAGAGGATCGCATGAATTTAAATTGCTAAGTCTAGAGCATCATCAGATGAATTCCAAACTTTTAACTCTCCAATTTAAAAGAAGAAATTGCAAATGGAATTTTAAAGACACGAGAAACACACACTATGAAAGAAGACATAATTCATATCACAGCCGATTAGAATCTTTTCATAAATAGTTCAAAAAATGCTTCTGCATCATATATTTAGTTTAGCTCCATGATTTTACAAAATCTACCTGGAACGAGGGCAGGTCCCCTCTCCCTCTCTTCTTTATCGTTGGAATGATATATATAGAAAATTTACATGCAGGATTCAAAACAACACACCTTCCCCATAGTCTAAAGATAGAGATCGGTTACACAAAAAGTAACGCATAACAACTATTCTCTTACACTATAGGGAGCATTATAAACAGGTCTGATATATCTGAGGCTCTTTCATTGAACGCCATATGTCCAAAAATTTCTGAAACGTACTCAATTCAACTTGAAAACTTATTCCAGCATGGTGATTTCTTCTTTTAGAGTGTTCAACCAGACTGGTTGATTTTCCCCAATGCTTTCGACCACCTCAGCTCTGACTCTTGTTTCCTGTCGCTTGCTCCACTTCCTCTTTACTGCTCATTTGTAGCACTTGTCCACGTGTCCATTGATGATTAAATCCCTCATGATAGGATTTAGTCTGACCTATGATTCTGGTTCAGTCGTAGGGTTAGTATGGAATTTGGTTTCTAGTATCTGTGCGATCGACTTCTCTTTCTTACTCATCGAAGGATTTACCATGTTAGTTGAAAATCCCGTTTCACTGCATGTTGTTTGATCGGCTTGGTCCATGTCTCCCAGTTTTGCAGAAAGCACGATTTTCTTCTTCCCTAGCTTCACAAAAATTAGGAAGTTGATCCAATTTGAGATTACCCTACTTATGAATGAAGCGTTGATTGCTCGAAGCAAAAAAATGCCATCCATATTTTGAAGAGCGATAGTCATCGAGTTTTAATCATGAATCACTGACAAGAGTACCTGCAGGTACGTTGGTTTATCATGTTTGGCCAATCTATTTCGAATGATGAGCCTTTGAGTTAGTTATCTGGGGGTGCTTACCTGGCATCACATGGATGTAAAGTACTTGAACGAGTGGCAGACCATTGATCTATGACACCTGAGATCTGTGGTTGGTTGGGTCCCATCACTTTTGTGTCTCCTCTATATTTGTCCATGCATCACTATATGTGACCATTCTTCTCCAAACTATCCTGCCTCCACAACGATGTAGCTCCTCGCTAAATTTCTGAGACCTCGACCCTGTCTGAAAATTGTTATGGTGATAACAGATGGGACCAAGAGTCTGTAACCATTCTGCACCAAGAACAATGTCAAAACCACCCATTTCAATAGCAAACATATGATATTTCATGTTGTACTGACCAATTTGGAGATGCACATTTTCACAACGCCCCCCACATTTCATGGAACCTCCATTGGCAATCATGATTTGAAATTTGTTGACTGTACGAATTTAGCAATTAGTTTCTTAGGCAATGAAACGATAAATAAACTTATGGGTGATGCCACTATTAATGAGGATAATGACCTTCTGATTCTTAATGTAACCAATTAGCTTGAGGGTTTGGGGAGAAGAGAAGCGAGTGAAAGCATCGAGTGAAATGACTGGTTCAACTTCTAGGGGGTCCGAGGGAAAAATAATATCAGTTGGCTCTGGTAACTCGATCATAAGGGGGGGCTCAACCTCTTCTTCAATAAAATCCTGAGATATGGCCATAAAAATCTTGTGTTCCTTACATTTATGCCCCGAAAAATATTTTTCATCACAATTATAACAAAGGCCCTTGAGTTGGCATTCAGTCATTTCTACCCAGGTCAATTTTTGGATCTTGAGTGGAGTGGAAGGAGGGNTTAAAAAGACATTTTTCAATTCCTCCCATGAGCTAATTGTCTCTGGCTACAAATGTTTAAACCAGTCTTTGGTATCACCCTTTAAGGATTGAGAGAAGGCTCTCATACAAACATCCTCATGATCAATCTCAAACAAATCTATAAAATTCTCAAACCCTTGGATGTGTTTTTCAGCTCAGATGGCATCAGGTTCCCCACCAAACACAAGTAAGCACTCATAGTACTATGGAGGGAAATCATGGAGGACTTGGGGTAGCTTCAAGGGTATGTATCTATGTTGGATCTTGGAGGGCATTGGATCAGATACATGAGGTGAAATATCAACCTTGGCTTCATGGGGCTCATCAACTTGGTCATGGTTATCACATGGCTTAGATGGGATATTTTTATCAAAATCAATGATACATTGAGGATATGCATGTACAACTTTAAGAGGAGGATATACAATTGCAAGATTCTCATGATCATCATTAGAATGCAGTAGGTAAATAAAAATTTGTTTGACATGTTCAATGAAGGACCAGAGGCAACTTATAACAAACAATAAAATGTCTTGGAAAAAATCCAAATTTAAGTACTTGTTTTCTTCCATAATGTCTTTTCATACCTATGTCAAGGGATCTCATCTTCCATTGGAGTCTTTGAATTACATTCGAAGCTTGAGTGGAGTCGCCAATAATGTTTTGGAAGCTGTATTATGCATTGAGAGTAGAGTCGGCATTGAAGATTTGAATTTATGGATTTTTCTACCAGTGTAATCACCTTCAAACTGATTTTTGATGTGTGGAGTCACCAAAGCAGGAATACAACCAATATGTGCCTAAGTGTTTTCTTCTCTCAGACCTTAGAACTCAACCATGTCATTCTTTACCAGGGAAAATTTTTCAATTTCGTCCCCGACAACGGTGCCAGAATATTAGCACTCTGTAAATTTTATCCGGCTGAATAGAAAAACGACAGAGGTAACTATTTCAACCTACTTAAGAGCTGGGTACTAGCCTGATCAACTCAGAGAGGGCTCTCTCGTGTCATTNACATTTATGCCCCGAAAAATATTTTTCATCACAATTATAACAAAGGCCCTTGAGTTGGCATTCAGTCATTTCTACCCAGGTCAATTTTTGGATCTTGAGTGGAGTGGAAGGAGGGGATAGAGTGCCAGGTTTATGGAAGGGGAGAAATGATGGTTTTCTGGTATGAGAAGAGACAACATGTTGTGCTTCCTTAGCTCTTTTAGCAGCTTCCACCCAACTGTGAGGGCGAGCCATGAGGACATGGCCACAAATCTCATCCTTGAGGCCACTGATAAAGCATTCCCAAAAAATGACATCAGACATGCCCTTCGTGCGGAAATCCAAGTGCTCAAAAGTAGCCATAAAGTCTTCCATTGTGCTAGATTGTTTCAATGATCCAGGTGGATATTGGTGGCCACCCACCTATTCCAACTGGACCCTATTGACAATTTTTAGTTTAACACATTCTTCTATACTTCTTTGTAATTGTGGGTTCTATACTTTCAAGGCCATCTGAATCCCTACACATCTTCTAGGTGGATACTGGTGGCCTCCCACCTAATCCAACTAGCTTATTTTGTATGTTTTCATGTCAACACATCTTTGTACTTCTAGGGCTATTTTGGGGCCCTAAATAGTGTTTTTTTGGCTCACCAAATTCAAAATGTAGATGCAGCTAGATTTTGATGGTGTAATGCGTATTTCTCAAAAAGACCTTTCCAACGGGCTACCACGCGCCTAAAACGGAGGTCGTATGCAAAAGTTACGACCCCGAGAAGTTGAGGTACCAACTTACCCATAGTGGCCCACTTAAATTTTGGCGTTTCATCTCCTAGGGTTAGGTTTTTGGATGTTTAGGGTTTCAAAATTCATGAATAATGTTAAAAAGGCCTCTGGAGCCTCATTGTAATCATTATGCTCAAACAGATGCACGTAGCAGCTACATCTCTTCTCAAAGATAGCTACCACAATTCAAGCAAGTTGTTTCAGTTATGTAGTTTTATAGTTTCACCCTATTTCATTTATTTAATAGAAGATATTGTTCACTGGATATCTGTGTTGTTATCCATATCTATGTGTTTATTATATTAATTCTGTTAATCAATTTGTTCTGCTCCTAAATCCATGTAAGTGGTATTAGAGCAATCTGCTCTTCATTTATTTTTCTTCATGCATGTCCCTGACAAGATCTGGGTACAAGAAGTTGGGACTCGAACCAATCGAGCCTTTGCAAGATTGGTCGCATCGAGCCTGACAACAACCCACGAGGCATGAAAAGAAAGATTATGGAGCAAGAAATCCTTTTAAAATGTTGCTCGAGGAATCCCTTGTGCGAAAAAGGAACAAAATGATGGACAACTTTGCATAAATCCTTCGGCGGTTTCCCATAGGAGAAGCATCTTCATCAAGCGGCCGTGCAACCCCCTTCATGGTACAAGTAAATTTTGATATTCCATTATTTGAAGGAATGATAAATGCGGATGTTGTAGATAAATGGTTGAATCTACTCGAAGGGTATTTTTTGGTCCACATTTTTTTCGATAGGGAAAATATTACTTTTGCACTCCTCAAGGTCGTACCCCATGTTAAGGACTGGTGGGATACTTACTCTGAGAAAAGGGCCATAAAGGAATATGAAATATTTGTGGTTGTCCTACATAGGATTCCTTCTGGGATGCCATTAAAGAACAATACTACCCTGTTGAAATATACGAGGACAAGTACACTAGATGGACCACCCTACGTCAGGAAAGGGACCAGACAATACCATATTTCACCAATATTTTCCATATCCTACGCACCAAATTGGGTATCAAAGACTCTGAGTGACATTTGGTGCTCAAATATCGCGGTTGTTTGCATAGATACATTCAAACATAAATGGATGTTCTGGGCATCAACTCCTTGAGTACAACTTATAGATATGATGTAAAGATTGAGCAGAAATTTAAGAAGAAGAGGCGAGAGTTTGGATCTGCAAACTACTCACAGCTGAAGAAGAGAAAAGGCGGCCCCAACCCACACAACAAGGGACAGATCAAATATGGCCACTTTCAGGACAACCAGTCCAAGCCACACCACAAGAAGGGTAATGAGAAGACGAAGAAGGACACGGGAAAATGGTGTGAATACCATAAAATCCCTCGGCACAACACCAAAGAATTTCACTCTAAGCAGTCACTCATGGCCGAGCTAAAGGCTTCTGAGTCAGAGGCCAATTCTGACTCCAAATCAAATCCAGAAGGAGGGAAGCAGATTATCGATGTCGAACCCAATGCCACTATCACTACCACCAAAGTCCATCCAAGTGAACTAGAAGAACCAAAGGAAGGGGAACACCTCTTTCACTCATAGATTTGGGTAAAGGGGGCTCTGCTTCATTTCATTGTTGATAGTGAAAATTAGAAGAACCTGATCTCAGTAGAGGTCTTCAAGCGGTTGGACTTGCCGATGACACCGCACCCACATCCCTACACCATCAGTTGGCTTCGCCAAGGAAGAGATCTACATGTCATCCAACAATGTTGTCTTCCTTATGACATCAAGGCTTTCGAAGACGAGGTATTGTGTGATATTTCTCCCCTCGAAGTTTGTGATGTTATTTTAGGAAAACCATATTTGTGGAAGCGTCATGTTGTGTATGAGTCTAGACCCCACATTGTTATTATTACTTTGGGTAGACAATTGTATAGGATACCAGAGGTAGCGTCGCCTACTGCTATTTCTTTAATCTCTCCTAAGCAATGCAGTAAAGTCATTTCAAAAACTGAGAAGTTCATCTCTTTATGATCTGTGCTCACAGTAAGCAGAAGTTCATCACCACATCTATGGCCTCTACACAGAGCCTCTCTTTGAAGCAGAAGCAAGTGGACGGGATCATGGAAGAGTATAGAGACATCTTCTCCTCACCCACCAGGGTATCGACGCATTGCCAAGTCAAGCATCCAATTTCTCTAACCCTCGGTGCACCTCTGCCTAATGGACCAATCTATCATAGCTCACTTATGGAAAATGATGAAATCAAGCGATAGATCCAAGAGCTTCTTCAAAAGGGGCACATTAGACCCAAATCCTCCCCTTGTGGAAGCCCGATTGTACTTGTGCAAAATAAGGACGAGACCTGACAACTCTACATTGATTACAAATAATTAAACAAAATCACAGTCAGGAACCTATACCCAATTCCCATAATTGATGACCTTCTTGACCTACTCAAGGGGGGAAAGTTCTTCAGCAAGATTGACCTAAAGTCTAGCTACCACTAGGTTCCCATCGAACCAACTGATGTATGGAAGACAACTTTCAAATCTAAAGAAGGTCTCTTCAAATGGTTGATCATGCCCTTTGTCTTAACAAATGCACCAACCACTTTCATGAGGTTGATGGATGATGTATTGAGACCCTTCACCAACTATTTTGTGGTGGTATATTTGGATGAAATCCTCATCTTCAAGAGAACTTGGGAGNACATTTATGCCCCGAAAAATATTTTTCATCACAATTATAACAAAGGCCCTTGAGTTGGCATTCAGTCATTTCTACCCAGGTCAATTTTTGGATCTTGAGTGGAGTGGAAGGAGGGGATAGAGTGCCAGGTTTATGGAAGGGGAGAAATGATGGTTTTCTGGTATGAGAAGAGACAACATGTTGTGCTTCCTTAGCTCTTTTAGCAGCTTCCACCCAACTGTGAGGGCGAGCCATGAGGACATGGCCACAAATCTCATCCTTGAGGCCACTGATAAAGCATTCCCAAAAAATGACATCAGACATGCCCTTCGTGCGGAAATCCAAGTGCTCAAAAGTAGCCATAAAGTCTTCCATTGTGCTAGATTGTTTCAATGATCCAGGTGGATATTGGTGGCCACCCACCTATTCCAACTGGACCCTATTGACAATTTTTAGTTTAACACATTCTTCTATACTTCTTTGTAATTGTGGGTTCTATACTTTCAAGGCCATCTGAATCCCTACACATCTTCTAGGTGGATACTGGTGGCCTCCCACCTAATCCAACTAGCTTATTTTGTATGTTTTCATGTCAACACATCTTTGTACTTCTAGGGCTATTTTGGGGCCCTAAATAGTGTTTTTTTGGCTCACCAAATTCAAAATGTAGATGCAGCTAGATTTTGATGGTGTAATGCGTATTTCTCAAAAAGACCTTTCCAACGGGCTACCACGCGCCTAAAACGGAGGTCGTATGCAAAAGTTACGACCCCGAGAAGTTGAGGTACCAACTTACCCATAGTGGCCCACTTAAATTTTGGCGTTTCATCTCCTAGGGTTAGGTTTTTGGATGTTTAGGGTTTCAAAATTCATGAATAATGTTAAAAAGGCCTCTGGAGCCTCATTGTAATCATTATGCTCAAACAGATGCACGTAGCAGCTACATCTCTTCTCAAAGATAGCTACCACAATTCAAGCAAGTTGTTTCAGTTATGTAGTTTTATAGTTTCACCCTATTTCATTTATTTAATAGAAGATATTGTTCACTGGATATCTGTGTTGTTATCCATATCTATGTGTTTATTATATTAATTCTGTTAATCAATTTGTTCTGCTCCTAAATCCATGTAAGTGGTATTAGAGCAATCTGCTCTTCATTTATTTTTCTTCATGCATGTCCCTGACAAGATCTGGGTACAAGAAGTTGGGACTCGAACCAATCGAGCCTTTGCAAGATTGGTCGCATCGAGCCTGACAACAACCCACGAGGCATGAAAAGAAAGATTATGGAGCAAGAAATCCTTTTAAAATGTTGCTCGAGGAATCCCTTGTGCGAAAAAGGAACAAAATGATGGACAACTTTGCATAAATCCTTCGGCGGTTTCCCATAGGAGAAGCATCTTCATCAAGCGGCCGTGCAACCCCCTTCATGGTACAAGTAAATTTTGATATTCCATTATTTGAAGGAATGATAAATGCGGATGTTGTAGATAAATGGTTGAATCTACTCGAAGGGTATTTTTTGGTCCACATTTTTTTCGATAGGGAAAATATTACTTTTGCACTCCTCAAGGTCGTACCCCATGTTAAGGACTGGTGGGATACTTACTCTGAGAAAAGGGCCATAAAGGAATATGAAATATTTGTGGTTGTCCTACATAGGATTCCTTCTGGGATGCCATTAAAGAACAATACTACCCTGTTGAAATATACGAGGACAAGTACACTAGATGGACCACCCTACGTCAGGAAAGGGACCAGACAATACCATATTTCACCAATATTTTCCATATCCTACGCACCAAATTGGGTATCAAAGACTCTGAGTGACATTTGGTGCTCAAATATCGCGGTTGTTTGCATAGATACATTCAAACATAAATGGATGTTCTGGGCATCAACTCCTTGAGTACAACTTATAGATATGATGTAAAGATTGAGCAGAAATTTAAGAAGAAGAGGCGAGAGTTTGGATCTGCAAACTACTCACAGCTGAAGAAGAGAAAAGGCGGCCCCAACCCACACAACAAGGGACAGATCAAATATGGCCACTTTCAGGACAACCAGTCCAAGCCACACCACAAGAAGGGTAATGAGAAGACGAAGAAGGACACGGGAAAATGGTGTGAATACCATAAAATCCCTTGGCACAACACCAAAGAATTTCACTCCAAGCAGTCACTCATGGCCGAGCTGAAGGCTTCTGAGTCAGAGGCCAATTCTGACTCCAAATCAAATCCAGAAGGAGGGAAGCGGATTATCGATGTTGAACCCAATGCCACTGTCACTACCACCAAAGTCCAGCCAAGTGAACGAGAAGAACCAAAGGAAGGGGAACACCTCTTTCACTCATAGATTTGGGTAAAGGGGGCTTTGCTTCATTTCATTGTTGATAGCGAAAATTAGAAGAACCTGATCTCAATAGAGGTCTTCAAGCGGTTGGACTTGCCGATGACACCGCACCCACATCCCTACACCATCAGTTGGCTTCGCCAAGGAAGAGATCTCCATGTCATCCAACAATGTTGTCTTCCTTATGACATCAAGGCTTTCAAAGACGAGGTATTGTGTGATATTTCTCCCCTTGAAGTTTGTGATGTTATTTTAGGAAAACCATATTTGTGGAAGCGTCATGTTGTGTATGAGTCTAGACCCCGCATTGTTATTATTACTTTGGGTAGACAATTGTATAGGATACCAGAGGTAGCGTCGCCTACTGCTATTTCTTTAATCTCTCCTAAGCAATGCAGTAA
>JZKD02S1106583.1:0-25624 GCA_000966675.3 Picea glauca
CTTCTGGAATATGCTCTTCCATATCTCACATATGTGAGTGGAAGAATGGCCCAAATGACTCAGTTTATATCATGATATTGTTTTTCTATGTAGGTTGATATCAGATGATATGATTTCTATGGAGACTGTATGTCTCTGGACAATAGATGTATGCTATTGTGGTGGATGTGTTCCATTGGTTGTGACTATGTGTCATTGATTAAGTAGTTGTGTGCTACTTGGTGTGGTATTGTACCACTGGATTGTAGTTGTGTACTACTATGGATAGACACAATTGTGTTCTATTGAATGACATTGTTTTGATTATCGTGTAGACTATCAATTGTGTTGATATTTTCTAAGGAATATAGGTTGAGACGGATCTCTATGATTTGATTAGAAAATAATCCTAGATTGGCATTCCTTTAGGAATGGTCTCTGTAGTCCATGGCATAACTTTTAGCTTTGTTGGGACAATCATTCTTCTAGGAAGTATGTCCGGATTAGAAGAATGGTCCTTGTATTACTCTGTGGAGTGAGTGACGTATTCAACATCATGCCTGATTATTCAAATGGAGTATGGATTCTAGAGATGATGTAGTTGATGCTATCAGATGATAATGATAATAGTGCTCATGAGATAATCATGAGATAGCCTGTACGACTATGATGATGCTATTGGTTGAATGGTATGTTTGTGATCAAGACCATTTCCTTCAATACCTCCCTAGCTAGAAGGGAGTGTTGATATTATGGTAGCTGCGGGAGGTATTTACCTCCACATGTAACTCTGACGAGAATAGAATATTCGAGGAAGAAAGAAGAAACCCTAAAGAATTAAACTTAACCCTAGAAGATAAGTGAGCTCAAGGAAATATTTAATATTAAGTATTTAGCCTCTATAATGAGAAGTTGGCCCAAACAACTCAGGAAAACAGTATATATACAAGTAGTCGAACCTCATTTTGTACACACAACTCAAAATTTCAGCAGTGAAGAAGTGTGCACTGCAGAAACTGGGCAAGTGTGTAAGTCTAGGGAGTATCTGCAACCGAAAGCTACTACAATCTGTATTCTTGGTTTAGGCTCAGAATTTCTATTGGTTATGGTTGGACTTTCTGATCAGTCTTGGTTATCTTTACTTGATGCATTAGCCTTGGTTGGCTATTGGTTTTCTTCTAGAATCATTCTCTGTCAAGGTTAAGGTGCTTGGGGGTGGCTTCGGCCTATGGTTGGGTGATAATATTGTTACATTGTCTATGGTTAAATGAGAAAATCCATTACTTTATAACATCATATCCCACATGCTACTAGGAAGAAGGCGCACCATCACTTTTATTTGCAGGTATTGAAGATTGAAGAAAACAAGAAAGATGGATTACTCGCTGACAATTCCTCTTATGCCTCACATTCTCTCCAAGATTGATGTGCCATAGATCCATCAACCATATCTCAAAATCCACAATATGGGTAGATATTATTTTTGGTACATATATGCATTGCATAGGAATGGTCACGCTCACCAAAAATGTCCAATACCCGCATCGTAGTTTAGGATATCAAGATGTTTTATCATATCTATAGATTCAATGGATCCATCAAAGATATCTAGAAATCCATGATTTGGGTTGATATGATGTTTTGTGAAGAGATGCATTGCATATGGATGCTCATTCTCACCAAAAATATCCAATACCCACATCGTAGTTTAGGAGATACACTTTATTAGATCTATAGTTGCATGCAACAGATCGACATAACCTCATATCGCTACTCCTACGGGCATATCTCATTGATATCATTCATTGGGAGAGAATCATTGTAATGGAGGATAAATATGAAATTATCTCGTCCCTTCAAAGTTTGAATCTAAAACTTGTCAAAGAAGTTAGAAAACTTCGAGGTGAACAAGAGAAATCCAAGATTTGTCTTCAAAACATGTGTACCTATTTTTCTAGGGATTCTAGACTCATTTGGATCCTAATGGAGGAGAATCAAGATCAAGTTGATACTTGGACCACCCACATTAATGAGATGGAGGATAAATTCAATCTTCTCAATGAACAATTTTTGGCTAATTTAAAAGAGAAGAAATATAGTATTGTTTGTTTGCAGAAATATTTGCAATAATCTCTTGCTTCTAATACTTCTTTTGCATTGATGATCACTCATGAGCTTCCTTCACCAAATTTTGAGTTGCATACTCATGGTATTGGGTCAAAATTTATGCATAATATGGGATACACTGATGATGACCTTGCTAAGAATGGACATGGGATTGCACATCCCATTCATCCTGTGTGAGACCAAAAAAATTCGGAATTGGTTTTGTTGGAACTTCATTGCCATTAGCAATTTGTATTGATATTTCATCCGTTCAGACTCAATTTGTTTAATCACAAGAGTCCATAACATTATATGACTCTTCTACAGTTGAGTTGCAGCGAACACCACTTGCACCTCTAAGTGATACAAGTTTGGATCTTTCATAACCATATTCAACACCAACTTCATCATTAGAGTTGCTAGTATCAAACTCTTCAACACCAACATCAGATTCTTTGGCAGTAACAAAATCTTTAGCATCAACTTCAGGTTCTACATCCTCCACATATCGACATCCTTGACATCATGATTAGAGACAACATTGTCTTTCTTTCAGGTATCCACATACTTTTTTCAGTTCATCTTCTTTCAACACATTGACGAAGAGGTGTATACGACAACATCTTGGCAAGGTACCAACTCTGAGGATTTTTTGTGGTTGGCTTGATGGTTGGTCATGGAAACATTTGGGCCATTTTTTGAGGACATATTACATTTGTGTTTCATCCATGATACATGGGAACCATTCTCATTTCCCTTGACTTAACTAATTATGACGCCTTCAGAGTTCCATTCGCCACTATTTTGATGACTTTTATGGCGTTTTCTTCTATGTTTTGGAAGCACTCTGACTAGCTTGACCATCTTGGTGTAGGCTAGTGCCTTAATGTTTGGAGAGATATGATTTTTGTCAACTAGTATAAATTACAACATTTTAGCTTCAACACACTCATTGAAGTAGATTATGATCTATCATCATCAGATCATGCTTCATTGACTTGTCATCTTTTCTTGGTTTTGGATATTGTCTACCTCACACATGGTGGATCTCACCTGCTTTTCTCTTCTTTTGATACATTGTATTTTGAGGGTTTTTTTCCCCCATGATGTTTTCCTTCTTTCCTCACTTTATTTCTTTAGTGTTCATTAGTTGCATTGTTCATGGGTACCTAACATGGCCCTTGTTGCTGAGACCCATTCTTCATTACCCCATAATAGTGTCGAGGGGGGGTGTTGGAGATATTACACATACCTAGGATATTTTTTCCTTATTTTCCTATGTTTATTAGTCATTATTGAGGGTCTCCTATTTTTTAGGAACCTCTCCTATATTCTAGGAGAATATTCTCTTTAGTTTAGAGACAATTACACTTAGTTGACTACTGGAAGTCACTCATGCATGGAAACCTCGATTTTATCACCAGCAGTTGCATGTGCTTCTTTCACTTCCACACGTGTGACTTAGTTAACTAAAGATTGCATGACTAGTTAACTAGGACTAGGTGGCAATTAACTCTGGTAACTGTCTGTGTGTGTCTATATCTCTATAGACCACCACTATGGTGCATTGGCTTCTCTTCCAATGTGCATTAGTTGAGATATACAAAGTATATCATGTGTAAATTATCATTCATTCATTTGGTTAATACAATTCTATTATTTTCTCTCATCTTCTTACTTTTGCAAGATATGTTCATTCTTCTGCTAGTTGTATCTCTTGTGTAGGTACTCACCACATTCTACAGGGATATAAAAATTAACTTGTATCTTGAAAGAGGCGATGACTCCAAAGCGGTCGCTTGAAAAAATGCATATATTGTTTTTTTCAACCACCAAAGGATTTGGGAAAATTGATCCATCATCTCGTTTCTTTATTCCGTGAGGACTTCTATAGGCAACAAATTAATAGGATCTCTTGCATCCTCGTCTCTTTGTTCTTCCACCATGGGAGGTTGTTTGAACTGGAAAGAGAGGTTTTCCTCAAGAAAAAATATCTCAAGACCCAACTCTCTATACCTTGACCTTGTTGGGGACATGCACTAAGAAACGACAAAGAAAAAACTGTTATGATACCACTAATCCAGATTATGCTGAGAACAAAATGAAGGTATAGATATAACATGGAAATACATAGAGATACTGTAAGAAACACATAGATACAATAATATTCAATGTATATTAAACACTGAAATATGCAGAGACAGTAAAAGAAAATATGGAGTGAAATGAACTCGCTAGAATGGTGGTATCTTATCTATGAGAAGAGATGTGGCGGTTATGCACATTCACAAGAATATGTTTTCAATGATGCTCCAAATTCTTTTTTAACATAAATAATAAATTATAAAACCCTACACATACAAAACCCTAACCTCAGAAGATGAAACACCAAAAGGTTTGTGGGCCCCAATGGGGGTAATTGATATGTCAACTTCCCTAAGGCATAGCTTTTGCATACAATCTCTATTTAGGGCACTCAATACCTCGTTGAAAAGTTCTAGCTGAGGAGTACACAATTATAACTCTCCAATACAAGCCTTCAATATTTTATGAGTGTTTCCATGTCAAAAAAATGTCATTTAGGGCCTCAAAATGATCCCAGAAGTTTGGGACCCAAAAAACTGCAGAACAACTGCTAAAATGGAAACTGTATGTTGATCCAATGGAATAGGTGGGAGGCCACTAATTTCCACCTGGATCAATCAAGAAACATTCAGCTGGTGATTTAGTTCTTAGGTCCTGTAACAACATGTTCTATAGCATTCAATCATGAGATTGTGTATAAAATCGACACTTTTCGAAACATACCACTCAAAATAAAAACTCTTACAATTATCTTTGCAAACATTTAAGTTATTAGATTGAAAACAAAAATTGACAATATAAAATCATAAGGAATAACAAAAAGTAAAACTAGAAAGTAAAGCAACACCAATTTCCTCCAGAGTGGTCCCTTTCTCCATGGAGCAACTTGATTATGAATTAATACAACACTAAGTTATTTCAACAATTGATACTCATAAATTCAACAAAATATGTCTTGTATTGAGTAAATAGGATTTTACAACAGAATTTTGTGTTTGCATCTTACTATATGTATTGTCTTCTCTCTATCCTCTTTCTTTTTTTATCAATTCTATACTCTACCTTATATAAGATTTCAAATGAATCACATCCAACTCAACTTGATTGACAACTAATGGCAATTAGTGAGCCACAAATATGAAGAATCATTGATTCTTCAAAATAGAGTATTGATTTTTTAAAGAAATTAGTCACAACAAAATAGATAATATAATAAATCAATTGTTGAAAATCAATATGATCTATATTTATCTAAAAGTGATCTATATTTACAGTCGAGGATGGCATTTTCACAACAAAAAATTGATCATACTGTCATTGTCTTGTAGTTTTGTAACAACTATACGTCGACAACATAATATTGGAAAACTAGAATCCACTGGTAGATCCACAGTTCTGTAGCAACACAATTCTCGAGAAGCAATATCTAATGAAAAATGGTAGGTTCAACATCTTAGATTCTCGACATTTGGTTTTGATGACTGGGAGTTGTAGCAACATCAATTGTAACAATGCATTATATACGAGGATCTATAGAACATGAGTTATGTGGAAATCATAATCCTTCTTAATCATATTGCATAGGACTGGATTCATGGCAAGTGGGTTCCATAGAAAATGGGACTCTTTCACATCACATCATTCCTTTGCCTTTAGTAGCATGTATCCAATTTGTAACATCTTTTTCTGCAAGTTAGGCACAAAATATAGATTTTCTATCAAATGTAATCTATAATTCACTAATTTTCCAATAAAGATAAGACAAGATTTACCTAAATGATTTATGAGCCAAAAGGTTAAATTTATTGCTTAAAGATATAGAAAAGGAGTGGTGGAGTGTGAAAATAACGGGGAAAAGGTGATATAATTATGCCAAAACTAGGTCTCATCAATGTTGCAACACATTTCCATGGGAAGAAGTATGTTGTGAATTTCTTCTTCTTGTGGCTATAAGTACCTGCATATGCCATACGCCTCTCCCTCTCCAAGGTTATGCACTATTTGGTGGCTAAGTCATTTTTGTCTCGACTTGCACTATTTTTTGAGTAGAGGTATATGCTAGCCAAGGAATTGTCAAGCAAAAGAAAAAAAAAACTTTAATTTGTTCCATTGCTTCTCTTTCCACATCATTAACATTTTGTGGTTTGATTGGTTTTGGGAAATTATTTGGTTCATATATTTTAGCACCTTGTGAATTGTCTCATTATCCATATTCTCATGAGGCCCCTTAATATATACATACATATGAGTCACTTGTTCTTTATATGAGTACGAGTTTTAATATGGACATGATACTCGGAGGTGGGATCATCTCAAAATAAGAGAATGGGACATTAAGTAATAGCGCAAGAGTACAAAAAAAGTCATATCAAACAAATACATGGTTATTCATATATCAATTTTCAAGTATTAAAGGGAGAAAATGATGTTGTAGTTGTTGGCCTCAATCCAAGCATATTTATTCATATATATTGTTGGGGGAATACTACCTCATATGCACTACATCCTAGTTTTTACTCATTGTTGGAGCAATACATTAAAATTGTTTTTGGTTTGGATTTAATGTTAGGATGGATATCATTTAAGAACATGAGGATATACAAATTTCCTAGTTTCAATCAAGAAACAATTGAGACCATTATTGTTGTGGAATCAAGTAATGTATAAATCTTGGTGGGATGCGGCCTTCATACTTGGATACCCTAGTTCAGAGCAAGAGAGCAGTGAACCAGTCAACAACAAAGTCATTCTTTCCTACCTATCATTGGATGGAGGTAGGGCCATGCCTCTTATGCTTATTTGGTAATTAAAAACCAATAAGCTAAAACTTAGAGATATGTTTGCCATTACATTATTAGTTAGTTGTTGTGTGTAGTTTAAACCCAAAGAATAGACCATTATGAAGATAGAGATATTTGTACAAGATATATAAATAGAAAACATATTTTAATTTCCATAGAGAATTCGTGTTAGTGAAGCGAGTGGGATATAATTCCCTCGTTTACAAATCAACCACCCATGTCAATGGTCTCATACTTACCAAGCCTCTCCAACCTTTTTGAGGTGGATAACACCTTGAAAACATGTGTTGACATTATTCATACCCTTATAAATAATTTGGTGTTGTCTCAAAGTCACATGAAGAAACAAGATTATCAACATTGCTCATAATGCCATTTTGAATAAGGGGATAATGTGTTCTTGCATCTCTAACCCTATACAAAGACATCACTCAAGGAGAAGATCCACCAGAAGTTAGTTTATGGACCCTATATTATACTCAAACATATAAGACCCATGGATTACAAATTGGCTCTACCCAACAATTCTAATCTCCACGCAATATTTCATGTGTCATGCTTGAAGAAAGTGCTTGGGTTCAATTGTAAAGTTCGAACCATCGTTATATATAATTGGATGAGGAGGGTTCCATTTGGTTGCAACCTGAGGGCATTTTGGACAAACATGAACATCGTCATCACCAACACACTATCCAAGAATGTTTTATCCAATAGAAGGATACATAGCCTGAAGATGCTACATGGGAACCAACATATATTTCTCCAACAATTTCCTCATCTATATCTTTGAGTACGAGGTTTATTTGTAAGGGGAAGGCATGTTATGGTCCCACCCTAACTCCCATAGTTAGAATAATAGGATATTACTTAATGTATTGAGGAGCATCTTTATTCAATAATGCCCCATGATGTAGTAGTGTGTGAAATTAATAAATGTAAGTGGCCTTATTAAAGAAGGTCCAATAGTTGGTGGTTTAGGTCTCATTAATGGAGGTCCTCCAGGTGGTTAGTTTTTTGGTCAATTAGAAACTATATATAGTAGTAGAAGTTATGTAATAGGTTGACAAGTTAATATTATTGTATTTGGATCCCTATTCATGTTGGAGGTTTCACCCTCGAAGAGAAAACTAAGCATCACATCTAGTTTTGAATACCAATAAACGTTTGATTATTGTTGTTATTTTTCAATTCTAATTTCATTTATTTGCATTCCATAGATAAATTTCCATCTTTCTTTCTCTGTTTATTTACTTTTCGCAACTATACTCCCTTTTTTTTTCTCTAAATATTTTATTTCACCTAACAAGGAACACCACAAAAGTCATGTCTAGATTACAACATAGTATTGAATTTCCTTTCAAGTATGAAGAATACAAGGTTTCAAAGATAACATCTTTATTATCTACCCATCAAATCCATGATATAAATATAATATACATATATGGGAATATTTCCCTACAATTCCTTAATTTCCATCATTTTGTCTCAAGTCCAAATGTACGATTCACTCTATTTTGACCCTTTGAATAGTCTTGTGTGCAAGGATATCCAACCCTTGCTATAATATCTATTATCATCCTATAATAGATAGGTGCATGTTCCTCCCAACCATTTGAAACCCTAAATTCATTAATAAAAATCCACCTCTTGAGTGGAGAAATTGCCACATCAATCACCATCCATCACCTTCGTTTAGTTCTCTTAGAAAATTAGTGGGTTGCTCTATGTTTCCCAGTCTTAAAGTCTATGTTTATTTCTCCTAAGATCTTGACAAGGCCACTCCATTATGTCTCATAATCCTCATTTGAATCTCCATGATGGCCTAATTAAATATTGACCATTAGAATATCACACATATTATGAAAGAGGTAGATTTGGTAGTTACAATTTGACTCAATCATCAAAGGAGGCTAAGTAATGGCTCTATATAACTAGAGTGGGTTTATCTTTTTCCTTTGTTATAGTTTCTTTTACCAAAACTTGATCTATTAACCTTTCCTTTTCCTTATATATTCATGTCGTACTTACCATGATTTTTGGGGTGGGCCCCACTAGCATGTAGCATCATATGATTGGTCCATGTCATGCTATTAGGAGATGAGACATGCCTCTATGGATTTGATAAGATTTCCACATGTAAATATTTGGATAATTTTAGTTCTAAAATAATGGCCTTGTAGTCCTTGGATCTCTTTTCATTTAAGACATTTTTGTATGTGTAGAATGATGCCACATGGAGCTTCATAGCACACTTAGGTGGATGTCAAAACTTATGTAGTTGTTTGCATAAGAATCCAAACACATCAACCCCCCATGGACATGAAATTATTTTAGGACATATTTAAGTCAAGGGATAGGGCTCTAGATAAAGTTATGCAATGAGAGATCATATGACCCTATTTTTTCTTGGAACCTTTACAAACATGACATATTTATAGAGTGAAATGAAATAGGGTGGGGTGTTCATAAAGGAGCTTGTGTAATATAAGAAACCAAAGGAAAAATATCCTTAATCCCTTGGACCTAAATTAAGCACCCACTATAAACTTTACTTCAATTACGACCTTCAAGTAGTTAGTCATATTTTCAAAGGAAAATGATTTAGGAATCTTCAAGTTCCCAAGACTTGTAGATGCCATGTGGCACATCCCAAGGGTTCCACGTGTTCTCATGAGCTATTACTGACATCACTACGATAACATGGACCATTCAAAGCATACCATGTGGCATCTTTTGATTGGTCCTTATCATGGTCCATTTTTAAGGCATGCCATGTAGCCTAATCTTGTTCTTTTGGGCATATTCCATCTTTTATTTGTTCTTTCCTTAAGATCCATAATATTCTTAACTTGATCTCACACCCAAAACAATATTAAATAGGTGCTTCAAATTACCATTGGGTCCATTGAAAGATTGTGCCGCCACCAAATCATAAGCACCTCAATTGACGTAGGCCTATAGACTCAAAAGAATTATAAAGAACATCTAAAACAAGGATTAGGTCCATGAGGGATTTATGTAAACTAGAAAACATAAGTGATGGGATCTCCCCTTCTCAACGAAGAAAAACAATTAATAGGGCCCCGTGAAATCTATTTGAAGTTTGGAAAAGAGAATTAGACATAGAATTGTTTTTTATAAAAGGAGATTATCTACCTTTACCATGTAAATATAGATGACACACATCAAAATATGGAGTGGGCACATGCCACTCTAGTCCTCTTCTAGTCGCCTCATTATTTCCTTATGGTAGGCTCTTATTCACCTATGCATCTAATGAGTTATATTTTCTCATATCATCATGGTAATGTGTCATTTTACAAATTTTTCATATGTCTCTTTAACCTCCCTTAATTATCCAAGTCTACATCCCTACTTTTTTATCCTACTTACATGGTTTCTCATTGTTGTTATAAGACTTGCTAATGTGGAAACCTTAATGCCACATGGTTCTTCATCGATGGTCATTGTCAGTTATGCCATTCAAATTACTTATCATTTCCTAGGGACATACAAAGTTACAAAGTCTATTGAAGTTAAGATTTATGTTAGTCCAATGGAGTTATGCACCATGAAAAATACCGAAAAAAGAACACCCCAGAATCCTATGAACCAAGAAAATAAAAATAAAAGGGGATTGAAATGGAACGCTAAGCCATAAAGGAACTTGTGCAATAATGGAAAACATAAAACTCAAAAATTCTCCGAGATTCCTAAACCTAACAAGGTTATTTACTTTGATTAATAAAATGTTTGGAGTTTGAAAAAAAAAATACCAAAGTCTTGAACCTCAAACCTCCACTTATATCAAATATCCACTAACCACTAAGTTTCCCATTACATATTTTAAAGCGGGAAGTTGTAGTAATTAAACATTAAGAATGATTTTCTTCACCATCACTGCAAATCCAATTCATACAAACTCTTCAAAAAAATCCGATTCATGCAAACTCTTGAGAGGCATATTAAAGGCCTCATTCTTCATTAAGCATTGAACCCTAAAGAAGTCAAGCTTAAATTTAAATGATCCCTCATGTTTTCTTGTAATGATTTATATGGATAGAATCAAAAGTCCCTTTTCTTCCATTAAAAAAAAAAACAATAAAAAATTAGTGTTCAATGAAATCATATAAAAAAGGCAAACACATGCAATATAGGGGTACATTTTCAAGTTCTAACATGTCTCAAGCTATTACAATCGCTATGGAAAGCTTAATGCACTAAAGGATCATATTGTGCATAGTTATGGAACCATTTACAAGTGGATTTAATGTATAGTTATATAAAGGATCATATTGTCCATAGTTATGGAACAATTTACAAGTGGATTTAATATATAGTTATACAATGAAATAGATATAGTCGATGTTAATAAGGTAGTTGCAAAGCAATACAGACAGTTAACACATTATTGTGACTCTTAGAAATAATGAGTTGTGAAATTCGATGCTAGTGCGAAGTTGATAAACTTTATGATTTGTGAATTCTTCTATAGGAATCATATAAGTTTTTTAAGCCTGGAAACCTATGGCCATCACCCAAAGGTGGGACTCCATTTGTGGTTTTAACAAGAGGGGAGTCAGGCCACCTAACCTGACTTAATGATCATAATGGTTCTCCATTTATGGTTTTACCAGGAGGAGAGTCAGGCCACCTAACCTGACTTAATGGTCATGATGGTTCTATCACTTTTTGGCTCCCCTTGCAAGGGAGAGCCAAACACTTATTAGATTTGACTCGTGGTGGGAGGCAAGACAATACCCTACTTTCACTAATGTGGTTAACTTCTTATGGATTAAGTTGGTGAACTTTGACAATTGGAAAGGACAAGTGCATCGATTGATTCAACCATGAAAATCTATTGACAAAGTTGTCAAATCTAGAGCTAAGTTGACATTGTAGACTATAAGTTAATTTGTTGGAGATGCCATGTGGGGTAATTAGTAATATAGGATTAATGACACGAGTCATAAGAGAAGAGATACTTTTTGATATGCATTCATGAATCACGATAAAATTTGAAAAAGGTGTTCTTTCTATTACATTACATAACAACTCAAATACATTTAACTTCAATACATTTAATTTGCATCATCACAAAAAGATTTAAAAGATATACGTGTTATTGAAATCTAATTATGTTCATGTTTAATAATCACAAAAATCAGATATTAAATTGCATTTCTGTTTTGGATATACACATCGACTCCCCTTCAAAATGTCTTTCCTTAGTTCTAAAACCCTATGTAAACACCCTTCGAATTCCAAAGATAATATCAAGACTTTCCCAAAATGTCTTACCTCATCCAACATAATATCGTGGATGCAAGACCATAAGTATTAAAATATTACATTTATTTAAAAAAAATAACTCTTTAGGTTGATGACATTTATAATATGCACAAGGGAACACCAACAATGCTCCCCAAAATTGGTTAAAAAATAATAAATATGTACGTGTTATGTTTAAGAAAAGGGATAATCCCGCCATATATACATATATAATATATTTTTTAGGTTGAATACGTGAATATTACATCATGGTAATAATACCAAAACAACAAAAAAAATATTAAAAAATATAAGTTTAAGAATATATAAAAATTGTTTATTTCTTATTTATTTTTACCTTTTTTTTTTTCAAATGAAAATTTTACATTATATTAAACATAATATAATCTTTTTACATAGTTTATCTTTAACTGACAGTGAAAAAGTTTTTATTGTCCAGTCAAAAAACAAAACGAGTGACTGAGTGTCAATAAACCATAAAACTCTGATTAGTAAGAACATAGACATAGTCTATAACTGAGAGCACTGAAAGGATCATACTTAGATGAAAATCTCATAAACAATAGAAACTTTGCCAAGCCTGGATAACTATAGAGATATGTACTGAGTTGGGCCCTTGTGGCCTTCCATCCATGATGAGTATGTGATCTTTTCACGATAGCTGTAGAAGGCCTGTTTTGATTGGCAGTCTGTTTCTTTGTTCATCTCTCTGAATATATGCTCAAATGTAATGGATCTGTAATGTGTACAGATATCTACAATTCTTTCCTTCCAAGCTTCAAGGTTTGCAACCTTGATTTCTCCATCCTTGTTAAGCTAATCAATGACTATCTTTGAGTCGTCCATAATATGTAAATCCTAAACTGAAAGTCTAGCTACAAACACTAAGGTGGACCATGCTCCCAAGAGCTCAACTCTCGTGTTGGATCCTTTTCCACAATTCAAAGTCCATTTGTACTCTCTTAGAGCATCTAACTTAATGATACCTCCCACTCCACTTATATTTCCATTTCATTGAGGTGCCCCATCGAACCAGGCTAAAGATTTATCAACTGGATAAGTGGGCATCAAGTTCCTAGGGGAACAATCTTTAAGAGGTTTCCATGAGTGATCTGAAGCACATCTAGATAAGTAGACAACTCTATGAACTGAGGGACTCGATCCTTCGAATAATGCCTTATTCCCATCAACCCAAATAAACCAACAAACAAAAGCTGGAAGGGTAATCAGTCTATAGTTCTGAATAGACCAATTTTTAAAAGAGTCAACCACTGTAATACCGTTCCAACCTTTATCCAAGTTCATAGACTTTTTAAGCTCATCCCAAACTAACCGAGTAAAGGGGTAGTTTAGAAAAAGATGTTTAGTAGATTCACTATGTGCTTTACACTGACTGCACATACCTGGTCCTTTCCAACCACGCTTTTGAATATTTTTCCAAGATAAAATCTTGTTTTCTGCTATCAACCAACAAAATAACTCTATCTTCACTAGACACTCCCATTTCCATAAATTTTTCCGCCATCCTCCTTGTTTGTTAATCCATAGAAGGTTCGACAGAGCTGCATAGAAGTTCTTAACATAGATGAATCTTGACTTGTTGCCTCCAGTTCAAATCAATTCATTTGGCTTATTGTTTAAAGAGATGCCCAAGTCCACTAAGTGTGCCTTATAATAATCCCACTCTTCAGCAAGTGGATTTGGCAATTCCAAATCATCACTACAAATCCAACTTATAGTTGTTGATGCCCCAATGACCTGCTTTGATGCTTGATATAAGAAGTATATACCTTTTAGATTCAACATGTTCACCAAGTCCTGTGATAGCAAAGCATCCTGTCCTAAACCCAGTATCATATCCTTGCCCACTATAATTGAATGTCCTGAGTCGGGCTTCCAAGCCATCCAATGCAAGATAATGGGCAAAGTATTACATAAGTTCTTCCATGTTGGGGAGCTTGTGAGGTGAGTCGGATCCACCGAACGAAGCCAAGTCCATACTAGGAAATGAGGAAAATATTTATCTTTGAGGACATTCTTGCATATCCCCTTCTTCATTATAGCTCTTCACATTGTGTTTGTTGCCAAGGATCTGTAGAAAAGAAAGATGTTACGTAGCCCCCAACCTCCATATGATTTGGGTCTAGCAATAGTCATCCAACTACACAGATGATACTTCTTCTTGTTATTAACTCCAGACCACAAAAAAACAAAACAAATCTTATGAATAGTATTAAGAATGGAAATCGGGACATGTGCCAGGGCCAACCAGTATACTGGTTGTGTCTCCAAGACAACCTTAAGTAGCACCATGCAACCACCCAATGACAACATCTTATTACATCAATGTCTTATTCGTGCCTCAAATTTGTCGATTAACCATTGCCAATAAATTGCTTTGTAACTCTCAAGTTTTAAAACATAGCCCAAATATTTGAAGCCATGAGCCATGTCCTTGCTAGGAAAGGGAAGAACATCCTTAATAACATTTAGACTATCTAAATGGACTCCTGAGTGAAGAATGATAGACTTCTGAACATTAATAATCATTCCCGAGGCCTTGAAAAAATTCTGGACAATGTCTTGTAAAACCATCCAATCTGAGAGAGTTGCTCTAGACATTATCAGTATGTTGTCGACAAAGAGGAGATGAAGAATGTTGATCATGCTGGAAACCTTTATACCAATGATAAAACCCTCATCTTTTTCTTTGTTGAGTGCCAGGATGAGACCTTCTATCATCAAAATGAAGAGGAGGGGGGACATCAGACAACCCTATCTAAGACTCCTATTGCTATTAAAGAAATTTGTAGGCTCACCATTTATCAGAATAGCATAATTGGTGGATGTGACGCAGGCCATAATCCAATTTGTAGTAGGTATCCTGAATCCACTTTGAAGCAAGATAAGCCTTTAAAAATCCCAATATGTGCAGTCATATGCCTTTTTCAGATCAAGTTTCGGGATTATGGATTGCAATTTCTTACTTTTGATGCTATGTAAGCATTCTTGAGCAGTCCCGATTGCATCAAGGATTTGTCTTCCTTTGAGGAAGCCCAATTTCTCCAAAGATAATGATCTGGACAATATCTTTCTTAATCTCTTGGTAATCACCTTGGCGGTAATCTTGTAGCATAAGTTACAAAGTGCAATTGGCCTAAAATCACAGAATCCAGTGGTTTGTTGCCTTTTGGGATCAATGCAATAAAAGTTGCATTTATTGGATTGATTACCTTCCCTCGAACTCTAGAATCTTCCACCATGTCTAAAATATCCTGACCAATGAGTTCAAAGAAGAATAATAAGAACTCTACTATCTAACCATCAGGTCCAGGACTTTTGTCCTTTGCAAAACCTCTTAAAATTTCTAGAATTTCCTCCTTTGTAGCAATTTGTTCCAATAGTCTTTTTTCCTCATCATTGACAAAGTTCGGAAAGAGTCTAACTGAGTTGATTTGATTAATAATGGAAGTTTGGCCCAAGTCATTAAAGAAATATTTGTAAAACTTAGATGCTTCAGTCTTAATGGCTTCCTGTCCTGAATGTGATACTCCAGATTAATCCTGAATCTCCCAAATGAATTTTTTGTTTCGTCTATAACTCGCATATTTGTGGAAGAATTTAGTGTTCTTGTCGCCACATTTGATCCAGATTGCACGGATTTTCTGGCGCCAATGTTCTTCTTCTGCCAACAAAAGTCTCTTCCTTTCTTTTTCAAGATTTATCACTGATTGGTCAAAATGTCCAGCTAATGGATCTGTGAACATCTGTGCATATTTTGAAACCAGAGTCTCTTCAATCTCTTTGAGGTCATTTGAATCTCGAAGAAGTTTTTTCTTTGCACAGATTTTTACATGACATTTTAAATTAGATATTTTTTCCACTAGTCTCCTTTGAGCATATGCAATGTTGTTCAATTCATGATCCTGCCAAACATCCTTTACCATTGTAGCAAATCTATCCTCTCCGATCCAACTCGGATTAAACTTGTAGGGATAAGAAAATTTCGGAAAACCCTGTCCAAGTTCGAGGAAAATTGGAGCATGGTCGGATAGTAAGGGATATTGGACCCAAGACCTATACCTTTGAGTAGTAGCTAAAATCTCCTCTGCTATATAAAACCTGTCCAATCTCTTTGATATACGGTTTGCTCCAACTCGACCATTTTTCCAAGTTGGCACTGACTCTGTTGGATTAACATCTATAAGAGAATGCTTATGAAAAAGAGATTTAAAGAAGCCCGATAATGGGTCTTGTAAAGCTTTCTGACCCCAGATCTCCAATGGTGATGTTGTAAAATTCAAATTTCTTGCTAATATCAGATCCTTTTGTGCTAAAAGCCTTGAGGCCTCCACCGAAGCCCAAAAATCCTTCCTATTTTGACAAGGTCCATAGACATTCAGAATTGTGAGATTTCTTTTATCCTCAGTGGAGTGTCTTGTCAATAGAATTCCACTAGTACTTAGAAAAGAGTCAAAACCAAAAAAGTTAGGATCCCAAGAGGCAAGCAGTCCACCAGAAGTCCCCACGACACTCACAATGCAAGTCAACCAATCGAGCCTTATTTTATGGAAAAATCTTCTTGCATAGAGGAATATGAGTATGTTAAGAAGAATTTTTATTTTCAACTACATTAAAATCAGTCTAGATCTTTTAAACTCCGGATTGAGAGGGATTAAATCTCTCGAGGTGCAAACCTTTAACTTTTCTTTAATTTTTTCACTCTAAAAAAGATTTGCACCTAGAAATATTTGATCCTTCTAGACATTTAATAGATTCAGAGTTAAATGGATCCAGTTTGCTTGTTATTCATTCAAATGTGTGTGTGTGTATAATGGAACATACATTAATTTTTGTTAATTAATTAATTTATTATTATTATTTTAATGCATTAAGTTACATGAACATCTCGTTGTTATATATATATATATATATATATATATATATATATATATATATATAAACCAACATAAATTTATATTATTTTAATATTATTATAATGTGTTATGTTATATGAACATTTCTCATATTAAACTATCTCTTCCATAGTAAACTGTAGAACGCTTTTCGACACAATAACATTTTTAATATTTCATATCAATTTTGTTTTATGCTCTTTACATTTCACTCACCTCACATTCATTGCCACAAGGAGTACTAATAATATCATAGGAATAATGATAATATCATCTGAGGGAACCTTTTGTGTTCACTTGTTTTTTGGAAATATTTTCTTGAGTAATTTTTTTTCCATTTGGTTTTAGATGTCTTTTCAAATAATTTTAAGATAATTATGGTACACTTTGATAGTTTGGCTCTTCATCTTCAAAATTTATAATATGTTCTTCATGATACATACATTGATATTTAATCATAGAAAATAAAATGAATTATCATTGTAGCTGGGAAAGATAATGTAGAGGGAAAGAGGGGAAGGAATGTGCATTAATCGATTGCAAAAAGGTAATGGAAAATGGGAAAGTGACTTTAGATGGAAAAGATGGGAAAGAATCTTGCATTAATCGATTTCAGAAAGGTAATGGTGAAAGGTAAGTTCATGTTCTCTTAAGAAAGAACAAAGGAAATACTTTGTATTTTTGTACATTGAGATCTTGATATTAAACATACAATCATCTTCATGGCACTTGCTCAATATGTTCAGGAGTTGAATTTTGGGTTAGAGATGATGGGATGGTTTTATAAATGCACTGCATGTTGCAATTATATGTGAAATATGGTGTGGTAGTTTTCAAAGTGTCTCACAATTGGATATAATATTATAATATATATAGAAAATAAATTTGCATGTCCCGTTCATAGTCATAATAAAAAAGTTTCCATAATACCCCATGGTCAAACATGATAGATTCTTAGTCATAATAAAAAAGTTTCCAGAATACCACATGGTCAAACATAATATATGGATAGATAAGGGGGTACATAAGTTCAATTTTGTATATCTTATTCTTAGTCAAAGCTAATTAATGTAGTTGAAGAGTTTTTGTAAGATGAATATTAGAAACCATGGAGCCTTGCACTATGCACCACATAATTATCTCTATATAGAGAGACACGAATACAGTGAATACATGGACTCATGTAAGATAAACATCATTGACACAAATATAATTAATTCAATTCGATCAAACTACTTATCCCCCTAATCCATATAAGTCATACATACATGTAAGGATGATGACTCTCCCCATCCATCCATCCCACCATATCATGTGTTGTTGCCACTCTAGGGTAACAAAGTATACCACATAAATTATTCTAAAATAGAAACACATATTCTACACTACATGCTCTTGTGACCACCTTATTATTAATCTCATTTACAAGGTGACATACATCTTCTTAATCATTGAGAAATCCAATAAATTTTCAAGGTTATGGAAAAAATAGATTTAAGAAATGTTTGATGTGGGGAATTAATGACTATTTCACATCTACACCATTGCTATAGGGGTAAATTAAAAAGTGGACAAATCCAATCATTTTTTGTTGAAATTATTTCTCAATTTTGGTAGGAACTTTGTTAGAAGTTATAAATTCAACAAATTAATGGGAACTTTGAGCATGAAAATTTGTCGTTGAATATTAACTTATTTTAAGAAGAACTAGATTGTTGAAATTTCAAAAAAAAAAGAGAGTAAATATGGTTATAACTTTACCTCCTCGAAAAAATAAACTCATCAAAAAGTTGAGTTTGTCCAAGTTTCAATGTACTCCATTGATATATACCATGCGTCACCGCTTGAATTTAACATTTTTGGTCATAGTCTTGTTTTATTTCATTCTCGATAATGTTAGTTGTGTTAGCACAATATTGGTTTATGCCTTAGCTTTGCATAAATCCTTCATTATTCATTTTGGTAAATGAATACAATTGTTATGGGATACTTTATTTATTTTGGGGAAAATTGAATTATATTGGGTTATGCTCAATCTCCAAGTTCAAGCATCAAAAGCACTCACGTATTTGCGCTACCCAATCACACACAGACACACATGAAGGCGCTACCTAAATTCTGGTAGAAAATGAATTGTGCAAAGTTATTTTACCAGTTTTGAGTCACTAACTTAAAACTTGGATTGTGAACAATTGAGATGGTATTTTTGAAAACTGGAGGATTTTTTTGTTCATGACATTCCAAATAACAAAAAACTATCTCAGTTTTTCAGAATGTGTTATGGTTTGAGAGATATTAGACATAGAAGTGGCGCTACCAAATCTGCACAGTGACACTACCTAATTTCCTGTAGCGGTCACAGTTTTTGATATTTGCCTTGTTGGGAGGTTGCCACCTGTCAAGGAGGATTCAAATGTTTTATCAAGGATTAGTTAGATGTCAAGGGACACCTGCACCTAATATTTATCTCCATCAAAGGCCTCATGCATGAGGTGGAGACATTTTATTAATGACTTCCAACTAATTCCTAAAAATTAGTAGTTTGTTGGATTTTTGTCTCTTTGATTGTTGCCACCTATCTCCAAGGTTTAGAATCCAATGGAGGAGATGGGATTCGACCTCCTAAGGTTATTTGGATGCTATTTTCTATTTAAGGAAGGATATCTCTTGAGGAAAAAGGTTGGGTTCATGATCCAAGAGGGGAGAGAGCTAGAGGAGCAATTTATTTGCTCAATTGTAAGCCTGAGGGCCTGTTGTAATTAGAATTTCTTCCATTAGAGATTCATGAGAGTTTCTTATCAGAATTTGTTTTCTTTGTTATCATTCTATCTTGTCATCTTGATTGAATAATATTTATAGATTTTAAAGATCAAAAGTTGCCTTTGGTTAATGAACTCACGAGCTACAAAGGATTTGTGGTAATTGCTTGTTAATCATAGATTATTGTTCAATCACTCTTCAATCTATATTACAGAAATAATCTTTGTTATGTGTTTATTCTTCTCTTTGTTTACCTTATATTCTTCTATCCATCTTTTCATAAGCCTTTTGTTTGGTAGGCAGCTTGATTGCCTTTGATTTGTAGGATGTTATGACTCCATGCCAAATGGAATGTATTTGCAACACTCTGATGCCCTCCCTTTTACTCTTCTCTTGTTGATCCACCTATTCAAACTATTTTAATCCATTTGCATTTCTATGTTACCAAGCTTACTCTAATTTGCAGTTTGGGAGTGACTCTTGGATTGATAACATAATTGACGTCGTTGCCGGGGACGAATTTGAGCAGATTGAAAAGCTCCCTGGGAAGAACGACATTGCACAGCTCCAACTTTAGATGGTGACTGAAGTTGGACACCTTCAAGACTGCACATTCACCATGGAAACTCCATTGTTCAGAATCTGTTGGTGACTCCACTGGAATGAGACCAATTAAATGGCTATGAAGGATATCCTAGCCAGGAGGTTTGCCCCACTCAATTTCTCAGCCATAGATGGTTATCCACATCCCGTGCCTCAAATTGATGAATGGAAAGATTTGCTTCCCAGATTTTATGAAGGTGAGGATGACAACCCTTTTGAGCATGTTCATGAATTTCATGCTTTGATGCAGCAGCTTGACATCCATCATGAAGATATATTGATGAAAATGTTCATGTATTCATTGGAAGGCGATGCAAGGCAATGGTATAGAAAACTCCCTGCTTCTAGTATTTCCTCTTTGAAGGACTTTCATGATGTTTTTTATTCTCATTGCAAGATAATTTATCTAACTGAAAGACTTTTTGAGAATTGTTGTGAGGAGTATGCATCATATATTCAGGATTCAACAAGTGATTCCTCTAGCAGTGATGATGAAGGGTATGATTGTAGAGAGCATGACTTAAATGATGAGTTTCATAATGCTTTTCCTAAATTTGAAGAACAAATGCATCATTCATGTCAAAATCTAGGTGCCCAAGAGAAAGATCAATATGGACAATCCATCATTTCCCTTTCTCCTCCTTTTCTTGATTCTTTACGTCAAGAGGTCATCTTAGGTTCAGATTTATTTCATCATGAGAATAGTGTTGCAGCTTGTTATGAATGAATTCATAGCTTACCAGTTGTTGTTGTAATCCCTCCTATTGTTAATGAACCAGTATGCCATGATTTGCCAAGTTTTGATGACTATGAGGATGTTTTCACTGAACAACCACCTGTACCAGCTATTGTACTAATCCCTTCAGCCATTAATAGTCAAATGGTCATTGATTCACCTTTGTATGATGATTATGAAGATGATTTCCATGAACAGTCTGTTGAATACCTTATATTAGAGAAGTACCCTTCACATCAAAACAAAAATAGCTTGTTTCAACCGTCATGTCATATTTTTGTTGCTGAAAAAGAAGAAAAAGATGATAATCTAATTTTAGAGGGTGAAAAACTGAGAAATTTGGACCATAAGCCAAGCTATGATGAATATCCCTCACAATTAGAAGATAAGACAAAAGAATGTAGTTTTCCAAGCACTTCTAATTGTGATGAACTGTCCTATCAACCCCATATTCCTCTTGAAGACACAAGCTCAATTTCATCAAGAAGCCAAGATCAAATGCCATGTGATAATATGAGAAAGGTTGAAATTAAAGAAAGACAAGAATCACTAAGCCTTTTTCCTAATACACCTCATGACCAGGAATGGACCAAGGCCATATGCATTGAGGATGAATCATAAAATCAGTAATCCATACAACAACAAAGCACAATGGAGGAAGGACCTAATGCAATACTTTTCCTTTTTACATAAAGCAATGTTGCAGGGGAAAGTATTGATGTTGTTTTTCAGGATCCATTTGTAGCTTGTCTGCAAGCAGAAAGTGGGCCTACACTCATTGATTTCTTCAATGGAAAGTGTTTTTTGAAATGTTTCTTTGATGTGCCTTCAAGTAAGAATTATCTCTGGTGCTTAAGGAAGCACATTTCAAAGATTCAAACAGTTGAAAAAATGATGAAATGGATTCATTGGTTGTTTCATGTAACTTGAATGCTTCATTTTACCAATAATTAGAGTAGGTGTGTGCAATACGCTTGTTGAACAAGCATCATTTTCATCATTTTTTTCAGTTTCAGTTTTCATTTGCATTTAGTTTCAGTTGAAGGTCACAGATCAAAGCAGATTGCAGAGGTTAAAGGTTAGGAGCAGCCCTAGGATAAGGCACTAAAACTATAAGAGTTATTAGAGCCTCTCAGGGAGGAATCTATTCCCCATGGAGCCTATGTTAGCACAATATTGTTTTATGCCTCAACTTTGCTTAAATCCTTCATTATTCATTTTGGCAAATGAATACAATTGTTATGGGATACTTTATTTATTTTGGGGAAAATTGAATTATATTGGGTTATGCCCAATCTCTAAGTTCAAGCATCAAACTAACTCATGGATTTGTGCTACCCAATTGCACGTAGACACACAGGTAGGCACTACCTAAATTTGCTACCTAAATTCTGGCAAAAAACAAATTGTGCAGAGTTATTTTACCAGTTTTGAGTCACTAACTTAAAACCTGGATTGTGAACAATTGGGAAGGTATTTTTGAACATTGGAGGAGATTTTTGTTCCTAACATTCCAAATAAAAAAAACCTATCTCAGTTTTTCAAAATGTGTTATTTTTTGAGATATATTAGACATATAAGTGGAGCTACCGAATCTGCACAGCGACACTACCTAATTTCCTGTAACAGTCATGGTTTTTGATATTCGCCTTGATGGGAGGTTTCCACCTGTCAAGGAGGATTCGAATGGATTCTAAAGGATCAATTATATGTCAAGGGACACATGCACCTAATATTTATCTCCATCAAAGGCCTCATGCATGAGGTGGAGACATTTTATTAATGACTTCCAACAAATTCCTGAAAATTAGCAGTTTGTTGGATTTTTGTCTCTTTGATTGTTCCCACCTATATCCAAGGTTTAGAATCCAATGGAGGAGATGGGATTCAACCTCCTAAGGTTATTTGGATGATATTTTATATTTAAGTAAGAGATCTCTTGAGTAAAAAGGTTGGATTCATGATCCAAGAGGGGAGAGAGCTAGAGGAGCAGTTTATTTGGTCAATTGTAAGCCCGAGGGCCTGTTGTAATTAACATTTCTGCCATTAGAGATTCATGAGAGTTTCTTATCAAAATTTGTGTTCTTTGTTATCATTCTATATTTTCATCTTGCTTGAATAATATTTACAGATTTTGAAGATCAAAAACTGCCTTTGGTTAATGAATTCATGAGCTGCAAAGGATTTGTGGTAATTTCTTGTTAATCACAGTTTATTGTTCAAGCAATCTTCAATCTATATTACAGAAAGGATCTTTGTTATGTGGTTATTCTTCTGGTTTTTTACCTTCTATTCTTCTATTCATCTTTTCATAAGCCTTTTGTCTGGTAGGCAACTTGATTTCCTTTGATCTGTAGGATGTTATGACTCCATGCCCAATGGAATGTATTTGCAGCAGTTTGATGCCCTCCTTTTTACTCTTCTCTTGTTGATCCACCTATTCAAACTATTTTAATCCATTTGCATTTATATGTTACCAAGCTTACTCTAATTTGCAGTCTGGGAGTGACTCTTGGATTGATAACAAGTTGCATGAACATTTACTTTTGAGCTTTACTTTATTAGTATGTAGTCACATTTCATTTTTTTGTTTTAGTTAGGTATATTTGTGAATTTTAGTTTTAATTTATGTATTCATAGACATTGTGTGTCACATAATCATGGGAACTTCACTCAAAATACCCCTTAGAGAAGAAACCATATGTGGCCTCAAGATTTGCATGCCCAACGATGCATTTCTCTTAGATTTATTTGAAATAACTCCTTGCATTGACTTCACTCAAAATGCCCCTTAGATAAGAAACCATATGTGACCTCAAGATTTGCATGCCCAAAGATGCATTTCTCTTAGATTTATTTGAAATAACTCTTTGCATTGACTTTTAAGCTTTGTGCAATGTTACAATATCGGTTTGGGGCGTTCTTTTTGTGTTTTTGGTTCTTCTGTTTAAATTGCCCCCCTAAGTTTTAAGGACATAAAATATAATGTTACAGGTGGCATTTTTTTTTTGTGTGTCCATTGCATGTTCCTTTATAGTGATCATGGATCTTTTCTCTTTTGCATATAATATATGATCTTGTGCATGTTTTTTTCTATCTAGTTGATAACTTCTTTATGACATAAAATTAATGCGAAAAGGATAAAAATATGATGAAAAGAGTATGCAAGGAGGATGAAAAAATGGCACAAAAAAGATGCAAGTATTATGCAAAAAAAAATGTAAAGAGGATGAAAAAGGGCTATTAAAAATGATTGTGCTCCTGATTTCTAAGGTTGTGTACCTTATTTGCATCGTATTAGTGTATCATGGCATGGACCTGTAACCTATTAGTTACTAGCCTAATGAATTACAACTTATTGTGGTTCTAATGTAATTATGGATTTTATCATTATGTAGCTCATAATTAATCATTTAACTTTTACCATTAAATTCTTAAAGTTAATGTTGTGTTGTGCTAGGCACTACAACCCTCCATTTCCATGTAAACAATTTGCAAAATCCTTCTAGGAAAATGGAGCCCCTTGTTTTTCCTAACTTTGAAGACTCTTCAACTTGCATATTCACAACATATTCTTCCCTTTGCTCTAAAAAAACATGCTCTTCAAGCTCCTTTTTCAACTAAGTTGTTTTTTCAAATTGGAACACTTTAATTTTTTTTGAGTTAAAATCTTGTTTTTTGAATAAGTTAGTGAAAACTCCTTTGATGTACATCAAAGGAGTTACCACAAACTCCTTCCATGTACATCAGACGAGTTACCTCCAACTTTACCGATAGAAAAAGAACATCCTCATGACCTGACCCTTCAACAAGTTTTGTTCACATAAGTTGTCACCTACTCCTCTGATAGCATCGAAGGAGTTCTTGTCAACTTTTCTGATGCATATCGGAGGAGTTCCCTCCAACTAGTTTGATAAGCATAAAAAATTTTCTTGACTCCCCTTCCAACAGACTATCCCATCACACAACTTTGTGACAACCCCTCTGACCCCATTGGAGGAGTTACTACCTTTCCTCATGATAGATGAATTTCGACACTTTTCATGGCAAGTCTTCGAATGTACATCGAAGGACTTCCCACAAAGTTCTCACATAAAACCCTACCCCCTCTATCTATTATTCTTCAAGTTCCTTTAGTCCTTTCGACCTCCCTTTTCTCCCTAACCCTTACTCCCCTAGTGCCCATGCCCCACCACAATCTAGGGATGTCGAAAGGCACCAACGATGCTTGCATAGCCTTGGTCCTAAGATAAATTTTCCAACTATGGTGGTTTGTCACAAAACAAAGGCAGCCTCAACTATGATCGAGGGATCAACTACAAACTCAAGTCTCGAAACCCCTCGAC
>JZKD02S1106583.1:32633-60320 GCA_000966675.3 Picea glauca
TTTGGTTATTAATTTTTAAAAATATGTATATATATTTTTGGAAATTTTAAATTTTCTTTTCACTTTTTTTCCGACCCTTTTTTTAATGTTTTTTATTTTATTTTATATAATTTGGGTTTTGAATATATTTTTTAATGTGTTTTTTGCTTCATTTAAAAAAAAAAAAGTTGTGAAGATTTTGTCCTTTCTATTTATTTATTTTTCAATGTAAGTTTAAGAAGGAAAAAAAATGTTAGTAAATGAATTTTTAAGTGACCATTTTGTATCCAATTTTGGGTTTTTTTTTTTTTTAGCATAGGGATCTATTATCAAAACCGTGGTTTCAATTAGGTTGAAATGAGCCATAATTTTAACATTTATAAAAAACTTTTTTCTTTAGTTATCGTCACTTTTTTATTTAGGTAATTTTAAGGTTTTTCTAAGCTATTGTATGAGTTTTGAAGTTCATGCTTGAAAAATGTTGTAATTTTGACCCCGTTTGAAAAAATGGTGCTACCGGTAGCAACACTTTTTGATTTGGGCTTGATTTTCATGTTGTTTATGCAAAAAATTGAGTTTTTTTGGCTAGAGTTCTCGTTTTGAGGTCACAGTTCTCGTTAAGTTGGTAATATTGTTTATGTCCATAGTTGTGTCATTTATAATATTCAATATTGTGGGGGGCACATAAACATATCTTGCTTGAATAAGTCTTCCATATGCTTTGCAATCTACAACTTTATGTCCAAATTTATTACAAGTAAAACACTAACCCAAAAATAAACTTTGATACCTGGAAGCGAATGATCATCTTTGTGATGTAGTCCTTCTGAATTCATGCCTTAGTTGATCATGATCATTTCCTTCACATTGATTGAAGCTTCTTTGATGCCTGGAGGTAGAAAGTCTTCTTGGAGATATACCTCTTCTACATTCATTCCCCTTTGACTCTTGTTGATCATGATCCCTTCCTTTGAGAATTTGTGCATAATTCTCATCCTTTTCTTCATTCTTCATTTCTAACATCCTGGAAAACTTCTCTTCAACTTTATTTACTAGAAGTGTGGAGCTTCCTCTCTCTTCAACGCTCTTGCCGGGATTGGAATTTGGATCTTATTTGCACGAGGACTCACCAATGTATCCAAAACCCGATTTATCGAATGGTGACCTTTGATGACTGATAATGTCTTCTAGTACTTGTGAGCTCTTCAAGTTCTTGTTGAGATTGTCAACTTCAACCCTCAATAAGATGAATTCTTCTTCGAGCTCCTCACTATATTCTTCTTTCTTCATCATCTGGATCGTCATTACTTCTTCCGTTTTCTTTGCTTATTCAAGGTGGGTTTTCAAGGACATGATTTCTTCTTCAAATCTTCTTTCTTGTTGATAAATTATGATTCAAGCTTGTTTAAGTCTTCAAATTTTACTTTAAGATGACTTGTCAAAATTTATTCTCTCTTCTTTGCTGCCTTTCTTAGTGATCTTATTTTAGCTTCCAAACACTACTTTTCTTCCAACTGATTTTTGAGTGTTTCTTTAATCACTTTGGCTTCTTCCAATTGTACTTTTAGATTTATGATAATATGTTGGACCTCTTCAAAAATTGTTTTATGGTTTTGAGAACCCTCCTTTAGCTTGATTAATTCTTCTTGAGAGAATTTTTTTCCCTCCTTTCTCTTTTTAGTTCACTTAAACAATTTATTAGTTTTTCTTCAAGATATACTTCACATTATTCATAATCTTCTTCTGGATCTGTCCAATCTGATGAGATTCCTTCTTCTTTTTCCATCTCAACATTTTCTTTATATTTATCAACATGCTTTGGCTCTATGGTTTCAAGACAAGATTCCTTATAGTATATATTATGTATCTTATCCCAAAGATCTTTGGTTGATGAGAATTGTCCCATTTTAACTTTTACCAAATCAAGTAATGCATCTAGGATGGCATCCATTGCTATTTTTTTCTTCCTTTTCAATTTCTTCTTGGCTACATTCTTTGGAGGTTTCTTTGTACTGGTGTATCTTGTAACAACTGAGTACCAAACATCATACCCCTATGCCTCTAAAAATACTTTCATTCTTGGGCTCCATATCTCATAATTCTGACTATCAAATACTGGTGTTCTATTATCTATGTAGTCCATGATTTACATTCTAGTGGTTAAATTGATTTTGAAGGACCTGATCTGATACCAATTGTTGGAATATTCATCAATACTAAGAGAGGGGGGTGAATCAGTATTGAACACTTTTTACCATTTTCAAAATTAACATGTAAAAATTAAGTTATCAACAATTCCATTCACTTATGATTGCATTTAACATATCATAAACATATAACCACAGATGCACAATACATAAGAGTTTTACGTGGAAACCCAAATGGGAGAAAACCATGGAACTATTTTTAATATATATATTGAGTATTACATCCATAGGAAGAACCAACTTCCAAACTTCTTTAGCACCAACTAGAAGGAGGCGCCAACCCCCTATTTATAGGCTCCAACCTGAAGGAAGCTACAGGTCCCTAGATTCTCGAACACCAACTGGAAGGAGGTTCCAACCCCCTAATTTACAGGATCCAACCTGAAGGAAGCTACAACTCCATGAATTCTCCAGTTCAAATTGGAAGGAGGCTCCAACCTGAAGGAAGCTACGACTCCCTAGATTTTTCAGCTCCAACCGGAAGGAGGCTCCAACTCCCTTTCCTTTGCCCTTCCTTCCTCTCTAGAATATAAGTCTGAGACTCAACCAAAAAATGCTTTGCAAAGTCCAAATGGTTAGGTGGTTGAGAAATACTAGTAGTGTGGTTAGGGAACCCGAGTTTGTTTGAGGAATAATGTTATGAAGATCGGTGAATTTTTTATTGAGACTATTCTAGATGGATAGTGCTCTTCATACCATTTTTGGTGACATGTGGGATGTCACATAACTCCTCAAGATTAGAGAGTTATGGCCATGTCAAGTTGGAGAACTTTCATGTGTTGTATATAAGCCCCTAGAAGGTCAAAGAAGTCAAATTATTCTAGAAGCTCCTAGAACAAGTTTACCAATCAAAGTGGTTAGTCATGGGTTAAGTGGTTTCAACAAGAAAACAATTAAAATTAAACTATTTGAAACTAGAAGTGGAGAGTTTACTATTTGTGGTGAAATTGGTTATAAGTGGACAAGTGGTTAGAAGTGGGTTAGCCCCTAAAATAAGGAAGTTGGTTAGAGGATAACCCATAGAAGAAGCTACTTGGAAAAGTATAAATAAGAGAGAAAGGTTATCTTATTGAGTGAATATTTTGAGCATATTGAAGATATTTTTTTGTGGAAGGTTCATTGTAGGTACCCATGGACACATTAGAAGTTTCACAAGTCTGAGGTACCAAGGAGGTTTGACGATGAAATTTTCAGAGGTTTAGAAAACCCTAGTTTTTTGAAGTTGTATGTGGTCTACAATGGTCCAGGGAACGTACATATGTGGGTTAAAGAAGTCCAGGGCAGGTATATTTGAAAATTCCAAGAAACGTGTGAGTAGGTGCCACTGCCAGGTTCCTAAAGTCTGAAGCAAGTTCTCAGGATACATTCTACAGGTTCAAATCTGCTACATAATTTCTGGTATGGTTATATGTTGTACTGATGCTTAGATTTACTCATGGTATGGTGAATGCTTAAATCATTCTTTGTATGGTTGTTATGATGTCTAAACATGGGAGATGTTGGTTGGTTGGTTGAGTGTTCATGTTCTGATATGGTTGAGGGATATATATGTTCTTTGATGGTGTATGCATGAGGAACATGCACAATTTGTTGGATGGTGTAGAGTTGTTTTTGGTATAGGTTGGGCAGTGAAAGGATGGTTGCAGTGACAAATTATTGGTGGATGTGATAGAGGCAGCAAGGGTCTAAAGGGAAAAAATTGTGAATTTTTAGAAACCCTAGTTTCTGAAGGTGTACGCGAGTTGATTGAGGGAAGCACATGTACATATGTGTGCTACAGTATAGACAGGTCACATACATACATGTGCTATAGTATAGACAAGTTGCACACATGTTAGAAGATTTATTTTGTCTACAATCTTTGTCTTGTACTTGGGGGTTGGATTCCTCACATATCGGTTGGTGTTGAGATCTACAAGTTGGGTATTGTATTTAGATTTGGTACTCTATTGGAGTTGTTTCTCTTTTCAATTGATCCTAATAAAACCCTAATATTGTAGTCTCATGTAACATGTCGGGACATGGGCAGATCCATGGTTCAATGCTTCAACAATGCACCAACAAAGCCCTAACTACTAGCCCTTTCGGCAACACCTGCGAAGAAGATGGAGTCTCACCCGAGGTAGAGGTAGGAGTGGTTGCAGGACTCAAATGTTTGCAACCTAGCTGAAACACATATATATGATTACAAAACCTTAACATAACACTTATCAATTATCATTCATTAGTATCTAGCCTATATTTACTTCACAGACAAAACCCTAATTATAGAGAAATGTAGTATTCACTTAGATCTACCACATCTAAACCCTTAGCATAAGGAAATAGATCATATATAACATTCATTCACATCACTAAGTACTAAGCTATCATATCATGTCCATCTAAGCATACATTACTACACTAAGCATTAACCATATGAACAATAAAACAATCACAATGCACAAAAAAACCATAACACTGGATATACGTGGTTCAACCCTAGCCTAGGGCTACGCCCACCAACTCTTATTATCTTTATTATCTTCAGTAAATCGTTTATATGCATAGAGACACAAGATCCTACTCTGCATAGGACATGAGACCTATGCACACTCAGTCAGATCCTCCTTCCCTGAGCTAGGTTACAACACAAAGCCTTTACACCATCTCTTACAGTCACTTGAACTTAGCCTTGCAAGCTTCACACAATATGCACAAAGAATGTACAACTATCACTTGCACTTAGCACATAATCACCCATATGTCTATATCATCCTCTTCTTACATTGCCTAGACATCTATTTATACATTACAAAATGGGCCTAAACATGGGTAAACCCATGGTCCGACATCCCCATACCCATTACATAATCCCAAAACCCAAAAATCCTTAAAAAAGGGCCGAGATTCCATGATATCTACTTCAACTTGCGCTCCGTCTTTAACAGTCTATCGAAGTCACAAAATAGGTCAAACCTGACCAAGGATCTCCAAAACTTGGTCAAGGGCCAACATGCCCCCAACACTCACCTGTGACTCATCCCAGGGTTCAACGCTTCAACAACACACCAACAAAACCCTAACTACCGACCCTTTCGAAAACACTTTTGAAGTAGATGAAGTCTCACCCAAGGTAGAGGCAGGGGTGGCTGAAGGACTCAGATGTCTGCAACCTAGCTGGGACATAGATCTGGGATTACAACACCTTAACAAAACACTTATCAATTATCATTCATTAGTATCTAGCCTGTATTTACTTCGCAGACAAAACCCTAATTACAAAGCAATGTAGTATTCACTTAGATCTAGCACATCTAAACCCTTAGCATAAGGAAACAGATCAGATATAACATTCATTCACATCACTAAGCTCTAAACTATCATATCATGTCCATCTAAGCATCCATTACTACACTAAGCATTAACCATATGAACAATAAAACAATCACAATGCACAAAGAAGCCATAACACCAGATATATGTGGTTCACCCCCAGCTTGGGGCTACGTCCACCAACTCTTCTTCTCTTTATTATCTTCAGCCAATCGTCTATATGCACAGAGCCACAAGATCCTACTCTTTATAGGACATGAGATCTCCACGCACTCAGTCAGATCCTCCTTCCCCGAGCTAGGTTACAACACAAAGCCTTTACACCATCTCTTACAGTCACTTGCACTTAGCCTTGCAAGCTTCACACAATATGCACAAAGCATGTACAACTATCACTTGCACTTATCACATCATCACACATATGTCTATATCGTCCTATTCTTACATCGCCTAGACGTTTATTTATACATTACAAAATGGGCCTAAACATGGGTAAACCCATGGGCTGACATCCCCATCCTTGTTACATAAGCCCAAAACCCAAAAAGCCTTAAAAAGGGCCCAAGATTCCACGATCTCTACTTCAACTTGTGCTTCGTCTTCAACAACCTGTCAAAGTCCCAAAATAGGTCAAACTTGATCAAGGATCTCCAAAACGTGGTCAAGGGAAAACATAACACATAATACAAAAGTTTACATATATGTCTGGTGTTCTTTGTGTTGATTATGTTGATGGCTTATGGTTTTCTCTTATTGATGAATGTTGTTAATATATGGAAGTAGCTAAGTACAAATGAATAATATGTTTGAAGTTATTGCTAACTAAAGTTTTGTAAGAAGTGAAAAAAGAGCATCACATTGATTCACCCCCCCCTGTTAGTGTGGTCGGTGTGTCCAACAATTGGTATCATAGAAGGCCTTCCCTATAAGACTTACAAGCTTGAAGGAGATCTATGGACACACAAATGGATGAACATGAATATGAAGTTCCATTATTTCATGAGATATATTATTCATCATGGAGAATAAATATGAAAGGGTATTTGAAGTCAAAATGAGAAATTTTTTGGGATATAATTGTTGTTGGACCAATTCCCTCAAAGAATCAGTCAAAATTTGTAGCAAAGAAGAATAATGCAGTAGCATTCAAGACCATCTTGAATGGAATTTCAGGTTCTATCAAAGAAAGCATTGGAAAGTGTACGTCTTCCAAGGACCTATGGATGAAGCTATAAAAGGCATATCAAGACTCAATCATCAATGACGGTAAAGACTCTCCTAGTTGTAATAATTCTAACTGCAATAATGTTGAATGTTCTCCTACAAATGAAGAAGAAGATCTAGAAGTAGTTTGTGTAGAATCAACTAACAATTATCTTATAGATGAAGAAGAATATTTGTTGAAGCTTAAAGATAAATTTATAAGTTCTCTAGAAGAATTTAGCAATGAAATAGGAGATGATTCAGATACTTTTGAGGATCTTGAAATAATTACTAAGGAATCCCTAGATATGTACCAAATGCATTTCACAACACTAAGACAAATTCTCAAGAAACAAGAAGGAAGTGAAATAACCCAACAAAGGACTCAATTAGAAGAAAAAGAAGAAGAGATAAAAAGACTAAAGAATGAAATAATTAGTCAAGAAGAAGAAAAGAAGAAGGTAGATTATGAGCTTAGCAAAATCTTTGAAGTCAATGTCAATCTAAGGACCCAACTTGTAGAAGCCAAAAGAATAGAATAACTATTGAAGAATCAAGTAAATGAAAAGGAAGAATCATGCCATACGTTGGAAGAAAAAGTTGTTGATATCAGAAAGAAAGTAGAGAAGGCAAACACCCACATCAAGTTCATGAACAATTAAACAATCTTGAATGAAATTCTAGATAACCAAATATCTCCAAATGATAAATCAAGGCTTGGATACAACAAGGAAGTTGCACACTTAGAATCTATCACTTCTAAGAAGCACGAGGTAAGTCCTTCATTCTCAAAAGGTGGAAGCAAAGATGCAAGTCAAGAACCTACACAAAGCAAGGAAACCTTCAAAATAAAATACCAAAGAAGACACCAAGAAGTTGTCCTTACACCTCAAAGAAAATTCAGAAGAGAAACACCTTCAAGGTGGACACCAAATCAAAGGTATGAACATGTTTTCATGGTAATTTCTTCTCATGTAATGAATATGGTCACAAAGCTTTGGTATGTAGAAATTATGCAAGGAGAGATGTTGGAAGATAACATAACATCCTAAGATGTTGGAGATGTAATCATGTGCGACACGTTGCTGGACATTGTCACTCCATGAGATGTTACAATTGTAGTGGGTTTAGCCACAAAGCTCAGGATTGATGGAATTCAAATAGATAGTCAATGAAGAGTACTTCACATAATATGGAAAGAAAAGCACATGAAACTTGGAAGAAATAAAATGTTGAAAATATGGAAGCTAAAGGAACAAATACTCAGAGTACATCACACTCTCAGAAGCGGATGAAGAAGACTAAACAACCAGACATGAATGAAAGGACAAAGAATCATGAAAGGTTTACTTTTTCTAAAGAATACATGAGATCCTGTGGTATTAGTCACGTACATACACAAGGTTATCTATAGAAAGGTCATGTACATATGTGAGTTGTCTGAGGAACATGGCACATACCTATGGTAAAAGCCTCAAGAAGAGGGCTATACAGATGAGTTGCAACATGGTTTGATTGTCTAACTTTGTTTATGTAGGGTTTGAGATGGTTTGGTTTAGGTTTTCATGATTATATGATTGTTTTATGAATGTATGGTGATAATATGTGGTTGAGTGTTGGAGCATATGCTTTATGCCTATCTTGGATGCATCGTACTAACCCTAGAGTGTGGAGTGAAGCATTTTTCTGCTAAGGAATAGTGATGGTTATGTATTTCCTCAGTGAATTTATGACATGTTGTTTATGGGACATATCATGTTGATGTGGTGATAGCTAGAGATACATCATTTATCTATTGAGAGACACCCTTGGTACATGTTTAGAGGTACTATTGGCTGCTTAATACTTGTTGTAGTGAATGGTTTTGAGGATGATATGTTATAGTACATGTATGGTACATATGTGAGCTCCATTGACATATCTTGTGATGTATTGTTAGAGGCATATTTGTTGGATGTCTTGGTGCATGCATTTGGCATATGGTTGAGATACACATTGGGACATGTAGTTGATGAGTTGATGAGGTGGTAATGTTGTATATAGCTTGATCTACAGTTGATGCATGATTGGTACATAATTGACACATTATTTGAGGCACTTGCCAGGAGTATCATTGGTACATGGTATATGGATGATGTATGGATAGTTTGATTGTGGTACATCTTGATGAGGTTTGGTGCATGGTTGTTGCACTTGATTGGTACCGATGGTGATACATGTTTGGTGCATGGTTGATGCACTTTTTGATGGTATATGGTACATGATTGATGCTTTATGGTTGAGATACATGGCACTTGGTTTATGATAGAGGCATATCATGTGTGACATGACACTTGTTTGAGGCACATGGTTGACAGTTTGTATGGTCAATGAAGTTATTGATACATTGATAGAGGCACTTATTGATGATCCCAATATATGTTTTGTACACATTTGGCACATATTCTTGGCATATGGTTGTTTCACTTCATTATAGTATATGGTATTGTGTTTATGTGCATGTTTGACACATGGTATGGCATATGATGCACATGTTTGATGGTTTTTTTATTATTCATTGTTGACATATATTTTTATTCATGATTGATGCATGAGATAATATGTATGGTTGGCATACACTTGATGTATGGTATGGCACGGGTTTAGATGGTTGATACATGGATAGGTCCAAGGATCATCATATGAAGAGAAGATCATTCTTGAGCAGTTGATATATGTTCCAGTTGAGAAACATCATTTGCAGCAGAAGAAAATTGTAGTGGTATCATATTGTTCATCTTGCAGAAAAGATAGGGGGAGACATACCCATAGAGGGAGTTATTTTTCTTCCCATGATTGGTTACATATGTATGATTCCAGGTGGCAAGATGACTGTACCATAGTTATATCCTTTGTAAAAGGGGAGAGATTCATCAAATGCATGGAGAGTAGCCCACATGATAGTGCAGCTAGGAGGAGGAGCCTCAGGGTCAGTTTAGTCAAGGGGAGTAGCCCCAAAGAGATATACCCTTTGAAATTAATGTAAAAGGGGGATACATAGCCACATTGATGTGGAGAAATGAATATTGATGAGGTGAGTTTCCATGTCCACATATTTCCATCAATGATTGATGTTGAAATCAATGTTGGTGTTTCCATCAATGACAAAGGGGGAGATCGTTGTACTATGTTGTCATTGATGTCAAGTATTGTTTTAGAATATTTTTTGTATCATTGATGTATTGATTGTTGGATCATGTGGTCATGCATATAATTTATGACATAGGGATAATGTCATGAGGTGTCATAATGATGTGTTGTCATGGGTTGATGTTCCAAATGTATTGATGTATTGATGGGTTGATGTAAAGGTTGATCATTGTTGTCTTGTCATGGTTGATAGGAAGTACCAAATGGATGAACTCTAGAGTGGTACCATTATGGTGAAATCCCTCATAGGAAGACACTTTGCAAAGTCCAAATGGTTAGGTGGTTGAGAAATCCTAGTAGTGTGGTTAGGGGACCCAATTTGTTTTTATGAATAATGTTATGAAGATCATTGACTTTGCTAGTGAGACTATTTTATATGGATAGTTCTCTTCATGCCATTTTTGGTGATATGTGGAACATCACATAACTCCTCATGGTTAGAGATTTATGGCCATGTGAAGTTGGAGAACCCTCATGTGTTGTTTAAAAGATCCTAGAAAGTCAAATAAGTCAAATTATTCTAGAAGCTCCTAGAAGAAGTTGACCAGTCAAAGTGGTTATTCATGGTTCGACAAGAAAACAATTAAAAATAAATTAGTTGAAAATAGAAGTGGAGAGTTTACTATTTGTGGTGAAAGTGATTATAAGTGGAAAAGTGGTTAGAAGTGGGTTATCCCCTAAAAGAAGGAAGTTGGTTAAAGTTGGTTAGAGGATAACCCCTAGAAGAGGCTACTTGGAGAAGTATAAATAAGAGAGCAAGGGTCTCTTATTGAGTGAATATTTTGAGAATATTGAAGATTTATTTTTGGGGGAAGGTTCATTGTGGGTACTCATGGATGCATCAGAAGTTCCACAAATATGAGGTACCAAGGAGGTTTGACAACGAAAGTTTCAGAGGTTCAGAAAACCCTAGTTTTCTAAAGTTGTACACGGGATGCAGTGGGTCAGGGCGCGTACATATGCGGTATGAAGAAGGCCAGGGTGCATGTATTTGAAAAGGCTAAGAAACATGTGAGTAGATGCCAATGCCATGTTCCTGAAGTATGAAGAAAGTTCTTAGGATATCATTCTACAGGTTCATATCTGCTACAAAATTTCCGGTATGGTTATATGTTGTCTTGATGCTTATATTTATTCATGGTATGGTGAATGATTGAAGAATTCTTTGTATGGTTGTTATGATGTTTGAATATGGGAGATGTTGGATGGTTGGTTGAGTGTTCCTATTCTGGCATGGTTGAGGGATATCTATGTTCTATGATGGTGTATGCATGAGGAACATGCACAAGTTGTTGGATGGTGTAGAGTTGTTTGTGATACAGGTTTGGCAGTGACATGCTGGTTGCAGTGAGAGATTACTGGTGGATGTAACAGAGGAATGAAGGGTCCGAAAATTGTGAAGTTTCATAAACCATAGTGTCTGAAGGTGTGCACAGGTTGACTGAGGGGAGGACGCGTACATACATGTCCTACAATATAGACAAGTCGTGTACCTATTGACAAATTGATTTCTATCTACAAGTTGGGTCTTATACTTGGGGGTTGGATTTCTCACATCTTAGTTGGTGTTGAGATCTGTAAGTTGGGTCTTGTATTTAGAGTTGGTACTCTATTGGAGTTGTTTCTCTTTTTAGTTGATGCCAATAAAACCTTGATATTGTAGTCTCATGTAACACATAATACACAAGTTTTCATATATGTATAGTGTTTTTTCTGTTGATTAGGGTGATGGCTTATGGTTTTCTATTATTGATGAATGTTTTTGATATATAGAAGTAGCTAAGTACAAATGAATAATATGTTTGAAGGTATTTCTAACTAAAGTTTTGTAAGAAGTGTAAAATGAGCCTCACACTGATTCACCCCCCCTCTTAGTGTGGTTGGTGTGTCCAACAAGGGATAATACAAGGTATGTACCATCCATTTATCAGGGATAACCCAAGGAATGTGCCATTTTTTTATTAGGGTCTCTTTGGCGCATGTAGCTGGGAAGTCAAGGGAACTTGCTTCTAGGAAAACTATCAACAAACCAACAACAAACACTTGTTTTTTTAGTGAAAATCACACAATAGTTCACTCTTCAAGCCCGACAATATGGATCTCCAGTTCTCTATCTCCAATTTTCTCCAGTTACACTCCATTTACGCTCCATAGTTCTCCCTCCATGACTGCACTCACTCCCATCTCTCTTTCTGGGTCTCCCCTTTTATTTTCCATGCACAAAACTTGATGTCTATAAAAACTGTTGTCCCAACCCATACAAATTCCTCCCTTGTGGCTTTCCTTTCTTGACTCACACTCTTCCCCAAGCTAATTGTACTCAACACCCATGTGCCCAATAAATCTAGGATGTGACCACTCACACCCACCCTATTACATGTATTCAATGATTGGCTTTGGGAACTCTTAATCAGAAATGGGAAGGTTCATATACAATACACAAGTTTTGGAAAATGGGTTTAATTAATATACATGGGCAATCCCCCCTTTTGACCCCTCTTGGCCATTATCCTAGACACTTCCCTCTCTTGTGGATTAATTCAACCCCCATCTCTTGTCCATGTCTCCTTCAGTAGTTAACATCAGATTTTATTATTAAAACATTGAAATACCATTCACATATTACATCGCTTGGCCATAGCCACATATTATATCCACATAAGCATTAATTAAACTGGAGATTATAATGGGGATGTTACACTTCCTTCTTCACACTTCTCCACTTCTTCAGTTTCACTAAGAGATCACATAATTTCTTTATGAAACTTTCCTAATCATAATGAGATTCTCTTTTATGGGTATTTATACTTTTTTAAGTACCTCCTTTACTTAAATTTGAGACAACTTGTAACTTCTTATTTGCAACAACTTGTATCCTTTAATTAATTTTGGAGCCGACTTGTAACTTCTTGTTGCAACCATTTAGAGGATTTTTAACCATACTTCAGGGGTTCAACTTTAAGAGGGCATAACTTCTCAACCGTGAGGAACCATGTGGAATACCACCTACCATTGGAAATGACATGACTAGGACTATCCATCTATGATAGTTTTGCATCCATTTGCATTGTCCTTCACCCTTTGTTTCTCCAATCAACTTTGGGATTCTTGACCACACTTCTGGGGCTTCCTAACCATATTCTTAGGACTTCTTTGACTATGCATTGTAACTTATTTGATTAACTACTAGGGCTTCTTATAGGATTCTTCAAAGAATCTTCCCATGAGGGCCATGCTTAGAGCTGTGCCATAAGGGGACCACTTTAGAGATTCCTTCAAATAAACCCATCACTTCTAGGGGCTTCTAGAATTCTTCTAGGGTTGAAATCAATGATAACTAAATCACTTCTAGGGACTTCTAGAATTCGTGTAGGGTTGACATGATTGAAAACCAATTGTCCAACAACTTTTGATTCTGGGCTTGTATTAAACCTTACAATAAGACTTAGCATGAAGCCATATAACTTCTTTCATTTTCAGGGATTGTCAAATGAACTCTTTCCTCTGAATCAAAAACCTTCCCTCCAACTCTGTTGATATCTATCGACATAGTATACATAACCTTTCCTTGATGCACCAAGTTAATCGGTGACAAAATTAGCACTAACTTCTTCAAATAACTGTGGGGACGTTGGCCCCAAATTATTCGATTTACATAATCCTATCAAAGCACGTTTTACTATCGTCCACAATTTACTCAAAGGATCATAGAAAACCTTTCCATAAACTAACCTGATGTACATTGGAGTCTTTCATACTATATTTTCCGATGGATTTCAAAGCATGTGACACTAACTCTCCCAATAGTCATTGGAACAGTTCGTAAGAACTTCTCTGATTTTGACTTTTGAGCATCTTTTAAGCCATTTTCTTCTCTACTTCCACATGTTTTTCACCATGCCTGTCATCATTCTATCGTATTCAAATGATGATCATCCACCAAGCATCAACTCAAGTGAATCCTCTCTTATTTGAAGATGCTGAGATAGATTAAATTTTATGTCAGTTATGATTTTGTATGAATATTGATCGCATCTTTTTTTCGTAGGTTCATATATGTCTCCAAGAAAGAAAATGAATAGTAAATAAGAAACCATCGAGGCCTCTAGAAGTCACCAATAGATTGAATATGAACCTAACACCCTCAGGGCCATGTATGATGACACCTCTGGACTCCTAGAAAAGGAAGGGAATGCACTCATATGGGGATATGTGTACCAGATGTTCAAAAATAATTTCTCCACTAACACCAAGGACCAAGATGAATTAAGGATATTTAAGAAAATTCAAAGATTTGGGATATTTAGAGTAGCATCTCATGTTGTTGTATTCCCTTATGCAGACATCATCATTTGGATCCTAGAGAACATTGATGCGAGGAAGTGTTGAAAAAACAAGATCACAAAGAAATAAAATAAAACAAATGAGGAAATAAAACACAGAAAATACACAATACAATAGAGACACAAATACACGTGGTTCACCCAGTGTGGGCTACGTCCACCATAGAAATTTCTAGGTCCTTCCTTTTTATTATCCAACAAAATGAAGGGATACAACCTACAACACACCCATTGTAACTTCCTCTTCTTTTTCTCACAGTCTCCTCTCTCAGAATACAACATTCGCAATGATAGATAACCACAATAGAATTCCATCATAAAAGAGGGTTTCCTTTTAGGGAAAAAAAACCCTAACATAACTTCTACCATCATATTTGTGACCTTATAATGACCGGTCCATATTTACTATGAAATCAAAATATACATTTACAAGGAATTTTTTCCTTCCTGGGGCCGCTTGCCCCCAGACCCCCTAGTCGAGGGGATGAGCCCCCTGGACCCCGTAGGGGGGGAAATACCCCCCTGCAACCCCCCCGTGTGGAGGGGTGTACAATATTCCAGGGTGTATAGTCTTCATGGGGTATAAACATGACTGAAAACAAATACCTATGAATCAGGAAGATAATTAGGCTCCACAACCATCAATCTCCTACTTGGAGATTGATATCAACAACTCCATCATTGTTGTATCTACTGGAATATGATCCTTATTGGACTTGGAAAATTTATCTTCTTCACCTTCATGCTTGAATACCAATTGAAGCTGAGCAAGAACTCAGTTTCTCCCTGGTTACTCCCTTTGTTAACATGTCTACAAGATTCTTACTAGTATATATCTTTTCCAACTTCAAATGTCCATATTCCAAGATGGATCGTATGAAATGATACCTGATTTGTATATTCTTAGTATTCAAATGGAAGGATGAGTTCTTTGCAATATGAATGGCACTCTCACTGTCATAATACAACTTGTTATTCTCCCGCTTCTTTCCCAATTCCTCCATAAACCTCTATAACTAAATCATTTCTTTACTATCCTCTGTAGCAACAACATACTCTGCTTTTGTTGTTGAAAGTGCAACAACCTTTTATATTTTTGAAATCCAACTTATTTTTGTTCCACCTATAGTAAAAACATACCCTGTGGTGCTCCTCCTACTATCTTTATCACTTTCCATATCTGAATCAACATATCCCTGTAGAACAATTTATGAACCTACAAAACATAATGCATGAGTAGCAGTACCTCTCAAACACCTAAGAATCCACTTTACTGCCTCCCAATGTTATTTATCTGGATTGTTCATATGCTTTCTCACAAATCCCACTGCATGTGCAATATCTGGTCTTGTGCAAACCATCGCATACATCAAGCTGCTAATTGCTGATGAATAAGGGACCATGGACATGTATTCTATCTCCTCATGTGTCTTGGGACACATTTCCTTATTTAATTTGAAATCACTGGCCAAAGGTGCACTAACTATTTTTTCATTCTTCATTCTAAACCTCTCAAGCACCTTCTCTATGTACTCACCCTGAGACAATGTCAATTTGTAATCTTTCCTGTCTCTTGTTATTCTCATACCAAGGATTTTCTTTGTAGCACGCAAATCCTTCATCGCAAATGAATTAGCTAATTTCTTCTTGAGAACATTTATATCCTGCATATTAGACCATGCAACAAGCATACCATCTACATACAATAGAAATATAATATAGCTTCCATTTTCTAGCCTTTTAAAATAAACACAATGATCAAAATGACATCTACTATGGCGTTGTTCTATCATAAACCTTTCAAACTTCAAATACCACTTCCTTGGAGCTTTCTTTAGTCCATACAAGCTCTTCTTCAACTTGCATACCAAATTATCCTTCCCTTTGACCTCATATCCCTATGGCTGTTGCATATAAATCTCTTCCTCCAAATCCCCATGGAGAAAAATTGTTTTTACATCTAATTGTTAAAGATGAAAATATTCTATTGCCACAAAACTTAAAATAGTCCTAATTGAATTCATATTAACAACAGGAGAAAATATTTCATCAAAATATATACCTTTCTTTTGTACAAACCCATTTACAACAATTCTAGCCTTGTACAATTGTTTTCCTTTATCTTCTTCATTCAACTTGTAAACCCATTTATTCTGCAATGCTCTTTTTCCTGCAGGCAACTGAACCAAGTCCCAAGTTTGGTTATTTACCAAGGAATCCATTTCCTCTTTCATGCCTTGCTCCCACTTATTTTTGGTGTCTACCTGCATTTCTTGTTCATAACATTTTGGTTCACCAGAATCAATCAACAATAAATAATACAATGAAGGAGAGTATCATTTAGGGGGTTTACTTAACATGGTAGATCTTCTAACAACACTTGGGGGAGTTTTAGGTACCCATTTCTCTTGTTGTTGTACATTTTGATTTTCATGTACCTTTGGAATTTCTTTTTCAGTGATCTCATCAAACACTGTGTATTATGGTTTTTATTATTCCTGTTTCCTTCCCTGCAATTGATCTTTATACATGACCTTCTCATTGAATATGAAATCTCTACTCTGATAATTTTGTGATTTTCATAATCCCATAAGCAATAACCAAAATCATTAACACCATATCCAATAAAGGTACACTTCTTGGATTTTTCTTCAAGCTTTGTTCTAATTTCTTTGTCAATATGGACAAATGCTTCACAATCAAAACTCTTCAGAAATGAATAGTTTACCTTTTTACATGTCCATGCCTCCTTTGGAATGCCACCATCCAAAAAACTTGAAGGTCCTTTGTTTATCAAGTAAACAACAATATCTACAACATCTGCCCAAAATTGTAAGGGAAACCCTGCATGCAATCTCATACTCCTTGCACGCTCCATGATTGTCCTGTTCATCTTTTTCGACACATCATTTTCTTGTGGTGTTCCTAGAATTGTATTCTCTATACGAATCAAATGGTATGAACAATAATAATCAAATTACTTGTTGTAGTATTCACCTCCATTGTTTGATCTGAGACACTTCAACCTTTTTCCTGTCTCATTCTCAACCAAATCTTTCCATTTCTTAAAAGTATGAAAAACATCATATTTTTGTCGAATGCAATAAACCCAAGTTTTTCTAGTTACATCATCAATAAAAGTAATATAATAACGAGATCCACCAAGAGATAATACCTGATTTAGTCCCCATACATATGTATGTACAAGCTCTAACTTTACATTCTTCTTTACCTTTCCAACTCTGAGAAATATGGTGGCTCTCTTATGTTTTCCATAAACACAGTGCTCATAGAAATCCAAATCAATTTGTTTAATATCTAGCAACAAATTTATTTTGTGAATTATGTGCACCCCCTTCTCACTCATGTGTCCAAGCCTATGATGCCATAGTGTTGTATCCACTCCTATATAAGCTAAAGAGATAGAAGAATCAGTATTACCAATACACAAATACAATGTACCTACCTTCTCTCCTTTTTCTATCACCAATGATTCTTTGGTGACCTTCCACGCCTTATCTGTAAATATGGATATACATCCTTCACTTGCTAACTACCCTATTGAAATCAAATTTTTCCTTAGATCAGGTACATGTCTTACCTCTTTCAATAACCATTGGTTTCCATTCTTTTTCTTTATTTGTACCTTACCTGTTCCAACAATTTTGAATGGTGCATCATCACCCAAATGAACCTATCCAAAATCACCTTGAACATAATCTAGAAAATGTTTCTTATGGGGTGTGGCACGAAATGAATCCCCTGAATATACTACCCAAGACTCGGAAATATTATCTGCTGAAAGAATTGAAGCATCTTGTAACACATTACCTGTTACATTTGCTTCTTGATTTTTCTCCTGCTTTCCATCTCTTTGTTTCTTTGGAGCTCTACAGTCTTTCTTCAGATGTCTTTTCTTCCCACAATTCCAACACTATATCTTTCCCAGTCTGGATTTGGATTTTCCCTTCCTATAATTCCTATGGTTCCCTGATCCCTTTCCTATATCCTTTTGTTTTCCCTTGTTCTCCATGTTTAACGCATTACCTGATGTCTCACCTGTGTTTTTCCATCGCATTTCCTTGCTAAGGATAACACCAACAACATCATCAAATTTTAAAGTGTTTAAACCAGAGACAAAGTTTCTTACATCCATGACCAAGACATTCTAACTTTCTGGCAATGAGCATAGGATTAAAAGAGCCTCGACCTCATCATGAAATTCCACTTTTATAGAAGTTAGCTGATTAGAAACCGTATTAAATTCATTTAAATGATTTGCAATAGACCCACCTTCTAAAATCTTCATATTAAATAATCGCTTCAATAAAAATACCTTATTAGGCGCTGAGGGTTTTTCATACAGTTTATCCAATGCATCCATCAACTCCTTCGTTGTCTTTTCTTTCGAAATATTGAAATCCATTGATGTTGCCAGGCTCAGCCATATCGTTCCTAGTGCCTTTCTGTCAAGAACCTCCCATTCTTCATCCTTTGTGGTCATCAACTTATTTTCTATTCTTCCCAATGGAAAGAATATATCCTTATGATATAAATAATATTCCATATGCATCTTCCATAACTGGTATTTTTGGTTGTTAAATTTCTCAACCCTAAACTTGCCATCTTCCACCATTTCTCCCACTCAAACTAGGAACCCTCTTTTCATGCGAGTTACCTTTCGCTCTGATACCAGTTTTTGGAAAAACAGGATTGCAGAGTAATAAAATAAAGCAAATGTAGAAATAAAACAAAGAAGATACACAATATAATACAGACACAGATATATGTGGTTCACCCAATGTGGGCTACTTCCACCAAATAAATTTCTAGGTCCTTCCTTTTTATTTTATAACAAAATGAAGGGATACAACCTACAACACACCCGTTGTAACTTCCTCTTCTTTCTCTCATAGTATCCTCTCTCAGAATACAATATCTGTAATGATACACAACTACAATATAATTCCCTCGTAAAAGAGGGTTTCCTTCTAGGGAAAAAACCCCTAACACAAATTCTACCGTCAGATCTGTGACCTTATAATGAATGGTCCAGATTTACTATGAAATCAAAATATAAATTTACAAGTCAATTTTTCCTTCAAGGGTTCACCCCCGAACCCTATTCGAGGGCCCACTTTCCCCCAAACCCCCCAACCAAGGGGATGATCCCCTCTGCAACCGCTCCACATGGAGGGGTGTACAATATTTCAAGGTGTATAGTCTTCAAGGGGTATAAACACGACATAAAACAAAGACCTATGAATCAGGAAGATAATCAGGCTCCACAACCAATAAGGAACCGATATGTTTGTAAATCCATAAAGGAACCCATAACATCGTTTCTAATAATACTTAGAAAATTGTTATCACCTCAATAAAGGGACTAATAAGTTGAACAAAGAACTTCTTGATGAGTTTGAATACACATACAAGGAGTTATTCCCCAGGTAGTACAAGGAAAATAAACAATTCAAACATAAACCCAAGGGAGGGTGCCCACAACCATGATAAGGAGGCCTTATCATTACATGGTAGCCATGCTATGCAGGCTATATGAGGAGTTAAATAGATGCCAATTCTCCCCGTCATACATGTCATTGATTTATGACTGTGTAGATGAAGGATTTTCATTCAACTTGGATGACATCTGGTTGGCCAATTTGACAGACACCATAACTACAATTGTAGAAGCTCGGCTAGGAAATTTCCCAAGTTTCCACATGTTTTCCTACCTCTTGGAAATCATCTGTGTTTCCCACCATTACCCAAAGATGGGGTGGAAATGGAAACCATGAGACAAATCTATTCACATATAATGCGAAGTGATTTGGAATCACAAATACATGACATAATATTAGAATAATCGTTGAAGAACAAAAATCCAAAGCTAAAGAAGCTGCAACAAAAGCAGTTTCACAAAAAGAAGCCAAGAAAAAGGCAAGAATGGAAAAAGTTGCAGCAACAGCTGTACAGAAAGAAGTAGCAGAGAAGGAAGTTAAGGCATATGCAGATAAAGCGATGCAGGGGGAATAGAGAAAGAAAGATGAAGAGGCTAGAAATAGTGAGACAATACCAATGGACACTGATATCCCTGAAATATCAACAGTTGGTGCCAACAGACTAATCTTGGGACTCGATACTCCATTCATTTCAGATGATGTCCCCAACCTACAAAAGTTTGTATACGACAAATCATTAGGAAGAATTGTGAAAGAACAAGAGAATAAAGTTCCAGTAACATGGGGAAACCTGATATATGTCATTACATAGATCCCCGTGACAGAACATGTTAGAAAATATATAGTAGCCATAGCCTCAGCTGGATCCACTATTTGGAATACCACAGAGGACAATGTCTGAAATATGTGCCAAAAGAATCTAGAACAAGAAGCAAGGATAAGGGAGCTTGAGGACAACATTCAACAAGTACAGACGGGCGAGGGAAGCCTCCAAAGTTTCAAGGAAAGCATGAAAAAGGTCTATATCGAGATCGAAGAATCCATTATAGACATGTGCGCACACCTGCACATGTTCTAGGAATTAACCGCCATTATCATAAACCAGGATAACACTATGAAAACCAAGATAGCACAATTAAATATTATTTGGGAGGTCATGAATGACATAGACACATGGATTTCAGAGAACCCAGATGCACCAATATATCTATATCACCCCTAGGCCAGGGAAATAAATATTGACACCTATGCACTGGACCAATGCCAACAATTAGGACTGAAGGAAGACAAGGAAGTGATGATATCAATAGAAATTTTCTCTCTCATTGAAAAAGTGATGCAAGAACTACTCAAGTTATGTCGACTACCCCAATTAGAGGAGGTTGGAAGGAATCTTGTAATTGAGGAATTGGTTGAGAAGGTACATGAAAACAAAATTCACTGATGAGAAATCACTAAGGCAGCCACTAAAGTGACAACGAACCTCATATAATAACATCTCATTCAACCAAAAAAGGTCCATACTATAGTTCAAGAATTCATGACCACATTAGAAAACAATATGTAGAACCTCGACGATAACGTGTCAATGCACATAGCCAACATAGAAGAGATCACATATAGAAGATTAGTTTCTTTGTGTTATCAGCTGGAAATATGGGTAGCATACCTCTCAGACAAGAATACATAAAAGGAAAAAATAACAAATTCCAAATTGCTATTGCCTACTCCTTATTTTGTATTTTTTAACTACTCCCAATTTTGTCTTTTCTTTGTACACTTGTCATTAAGAAAAAGGGAGATGAATAATTTTGTAATAGCTTTGTGGGGGAATACAAAGAGTCACAAGAAAGTTAGAAAATAAAAAAGGATAAATAGAGGAAGAGACCCATTTTGAAGGGGCTCTTCAAGAATTTTATAAACTCAAGAACTAATTCAAGGACATATATTGTGTTGATTAATATTGAGAATCCCTCATGGACAATTTTCACAAGAGAGAAGAAATTGTGTGTGTGGTTCATTTTGTTGTGAACTTATTCAAGTATAATGTATGTTGATAACATGGACCGTAAGAGAAATTTTTGTTGATAGACTAATCTGATGCACTGAGTGTTATGTTACAACATTTGTTATTCTTTCTTATATTTTCAATTCCTGATCTCATGAGTTTTTAATGTATGCAAAAATATAGTTTAGAATTTTCTAGTTGTATGTATGTATGCTCAAGCTTCTAACTTTTCACTTTCATTACAACTATCTGTGTGGGGTTTCTAGCAAATTTTAGTCTCATTTACAACTCATTTGGTTACTATAGTTTTGTCCTAGCTAGGATAGGATAGGATAAATTAGTAGTAGATTAGATTTGTTTTAAACATAGTCTTCATCTACATCTTTGCATTTCATAATCATCCATTTTCACCTTAATAACAGTAAGAATAGGACAAATTCTGGATGGGTCTCCTAAACCAAACAATGCATATTCTAATTGTATCCATGTATCGTGGAGTGCCCCTTACTGTTGCAGGGAAAATTTTGCCCCGTCAACATGTTGACAATGACCTTGTTCTTTATATTTAACCTTAAATTAATTTAGATTTATATTCATAAAAATTTAAAAGTGGGACCCCCATTTTAAGATCTTTGGCAATGGACTCAAATCCATAGCACCTCACATGAAAAAGGTATAATTTGAATTGTTTTTCCATACTTTAACAAGTACAACAATTTTTCAGCATTCCAACAATATTGTGTGAAACATAACATTATTTCCACTTAAGCAACATAATTGACACACATATCTGATACATGTAGCAAACAAACATATTTTTTCTACCACCCATAGTGTGAGGAGGGGATGGAAGGCCACCCCATCCCACACACACATTACTAAATAGGGGAAATATAAAGAGAGAGTGGAGTCTTGATTCGATTTCATGGATAATATAAGAAACCCTGGGAGAAATTAGAGGATAAAAAGAGAGGGAGCACCATATAGATAATTAGGGTTCTAAATCTTGATTATGTTAACCTATGGTTGTATATTATTAGGGCACACTTAAGATTTAGATTATATTTTATGAGAAAATTAGCAAAGGAAATTAAACTAATAAGCTAGGGTTAATTTACCCAAAACTCCTTTAGTGAAATAGAAACCCCAATGTTAGAAAAGACAAGAGAAGTATGGAAGGAGCTCACCTGGAAATCAATATTATAGATGATGAAGCTACTTGGGATGAAGAAGATATTTATTGCAATTTTACAAGAGTGATCCATGTCTTGGATGATCCTACACACATAACTCAACTTTCATGCAAGGGAAGACTTTAACCTGATCTCCAATACAAAGATATATATATATATATATATATATAACTGCAAGTAATAATAGATATATTTCCATAAGGATATATTAATAACAACATTAAGTAGAGAGACCCAAGCTCCTAAAAGGGGATGATATTGCACTTGCTCTAGTTATGATGAAACCTCCCTTGAGGTTGTACCATTGAATCATCCAAGATATTAGTGGAACTATGATAATGAAAATTTCCTATGATGAATCAACAAGCCTTTAAGGCTAGAGATATTCTAAGAACTAGAGATCCTTGTAGAGGTGCTAAATATTATAGGTGCAAGCAACCCAAGAGCATGGAGGTGGAATATATATTATCTCAATATGGGTTGTTAATCTAACTATGTAATTGCAATATAAGGAGAGAAGGAGAAAACAGGAATCCAAGAGGATTTATGAATTGGGATTGAATTGTATAAATAGGCAAGGGATTGACCTCAAGGTGTAGGTATACACAACATTTGTTGTTGGAAGGTCCAAGTCATATGGAAAATTTGTACCACACTATTTGAATCATTACCTCAGGTTTGTTGGGTATATGTTATATTCTTTGCATGAGTAGTAGTGTCTAAGCATGTGCACTGGGCACGCAAGGGGGTTAGAGGGGTGCAGAGAGGCAGGGGCAGTGCCCACAATTTTTTTTTTTGCCTCGGGAAATGTGTTATGTATTTAGGTGGTTTTTTTGGCACATGGTTTTTGCCGATGGTTTTCTATTTCCGGTTAAGGAATTAGGGTTTTGGACTAATCCAGGTCATTGGGTTAGGGTTTTGGATGTCGCTGGCTCCTATATGTATATTGTATTGTAAACAATGTATCACAATGAATGAATATAATATATGCTAGTTTTCCCGGTTTGGGTTTCCACGGGAAAATCCTCTGTGTAATGTTTGTATTTTCCATTGTATCTTTTTTGTTCTTTTCTGAATATCTGTTTATAGTAGACATTGTACAAGGTTAGAATTTACAAGGTTTTATAAGGCTATATCATGGGTTTTAAGCACAAAATGCCTCTATGTTACACATGACATGGAACCCAAATGTGATATCCTCTTTATAAAGCCATGTTACACTCTCTACTAATATATTAATCTTGTTATATTTTTAGTGTATGAGGTACCCAAAAGGCCTTAATTGATAGGTTGAAAATATTGAGGTAGGGATAAAATAATAATGTGGGTTGTGTGTATGATAAAATCAATCTAAACTAATTTCTCAAGGATATAATAAACTAAAGTTAAGAAGAAGTGAGAAGAAAATCATGAGGTAAGATTCACAGTGAGATGGCCTTGTTATCATCCAAGTTTTGCTTCTATATGAAATTTGAGTGGGTATACCTGGTAACATCACAAATCAACACATAAATCATACACCACAATCAATTACATGATCCATAGGTTGTTTGTGTATTATCAAGTAAGTTCCAATCATGAAAAGAAAATTCCCATGAATCATACAAGAAAAGGATTAATAGTCGCTTGAACTTGTAAAAATCATAAAGGTTTTTTCATGCAGCAAAACTTCCTTGGATAGAATTGAAGTGATGAGGTAGTTATGTAGAAAATTGCAGAACCTCCCATCACACCTAAATGGAGTTAGGACACCTACCTAATTCTTGGAATCACAGGCCTTCATTGAAGGAACTTACATCTAGTTGGTGGAGACATAGGGTTCATGGAGGCCTATAAATATAATTCTTGATTTTACAATTAAAAGGAGGATGAATAAGAATTTGCAAAGTTACATTGAAGAACTATAATTAGATTGAAATTAAATATCCCTATTCCTTATTTCCTCCATTATAAATTAGTTTTCCTTCTTTCTCAGTGCTACCCTTCTATAATGACCATCTGTAGAGGATTTTTTTCTTGCATATTCCACATAGATAGACTAAGTGGTTAAAAAGGTCAAAGGACCATCCCATTGAGACCTTTGGAGCACATTTTCTATAAATATTTGTATGTAGCTAATACACTATAATTTTATGGCCTTCCATCAAAATTTAATCTAACATTTGTTGTTTCCACCCAATTCTCTCCCTTGAGTTTTCATGAAATGATTTAGATGGACAAAATTAGAAGTATCTTTTCTTCCATTTCAACAAAAAATGATGATGAATAGTTTGTACTGTTCAATGAAATAACCCCCAAAAGTCAAATGCATGCAATGTAGAGGTACATTTTTAATTTTTTTATAGCATCAATTGTCACCACATATGCAGTAGTGCAATATTGGCTATTCCATTTCCTACTTGCATACCTTAATCCCCCTTTTTCCTCTAAATTAATAAAAAAAACAATTTTTTGACATACACGCACCCTAGCAGGTATGCAAGGTGTGTAGATATGCATGTTGCTCCTTTGTAAGATGTTTACATATTTATTTGGATAAAAAAAAATAATAAATGGTGTATTTTTGGGTAGGGTTTATGGGTTCCCCCAGTTCCTGACCCCCTATTTCCTATTTACAATTGTTTACAACTAGTCCAACCACTTGGACAAATTATAAAAAGAGCCTAAGGTTAGAGGAGAGGAAAATCATACCTTGAAGCATCATTATGTTGGTAAATTATTCCCAGAGTCTGCAAGCCCCTATTATGAGTACTGAACATCCCCCTCAGGCCTGGAAACCCTCATTTCTAGTGATATTCACTCATTTCTATCTTGTCATAGAGAATTAATACTTATTTATTGGAATTTATCAAGTGAAGAACCAAGAGGTGTAGTTGATCTTCATTGGCCTAGTGGAGGAACCCAGATGCAAGTTTTGGAGTAGCGCCTTCAACAGACAAAAGTTATAGCAATCTTATTTTCTAGTGTTTATATAATAAATAGATCTATTTCCTATGCACTTCTAATTTTTATTGAATGATTGTCTCATTCAATTAAAAGTTAGTTATTCATGTAACTATCTTCTCTTTCAACTATCTTTCTCTGAATGCGCAGGTGATTGGAGAAAATATTGGAGCATTGGAGCGAAGATTAAAAATGTGATTGACATAAAATGTAGGACACATGTTAGTCTCCATTCTCCTAAGTAATAATTATTTAGTTAGTTATTTTATGTTTAACTTCTTTCTCGGACTGAGATAACTCTTTAAGGTCATTGCTTTGTTGTGATTGTGACACATAACCACAGGAAAAATCTCTCTATAATAGAATTGGAGACCATGCTAGGGAATTATCTCATGTTGGGTTATTTTAGGGTGCTTGGATTGATTTTATTTTGTTTTCTTGATTGCTTTCTACTTTTACTATTGAGTTCAATTGTTTAAGAAACCTATCCTTTCTTTCCATCCCTTGATTCCAGTTCTTTCTTGTATTTTCTTTAAATTATGGGTATTTTACACTATGTTCTTCAATAACATAAGCGTACATACATGGCCTATAAGAGTACAAAGTGCGTACATGCACACCCTGCCTTAGTGGTAGGCGTGCACAAGTCTTGTAAAGAGGTATTTTTTTCCTTTTTTCTTGTGCAATGTCTTGTTTTGGTCTCTGAGGGTTCTCTTGGGATCTATTGGTTTATGTTTGTATCCTTAGCTACCTCAGAAGTTGATATTTGATTACAAAACTAAAACAAAATCAACTTTATTGGATGTTTTATGGTTTTGAGTCTTTATTGGATTTTCTCTTTGTTTTCCATTGTATTTTGGCTTTCTTTCTATTTTTGTTGTTTCATTCAGTGTTTCAAAACCCTAGCCTTCCATTTTAGGATTTATACATATGGTTTTTCAAGTTTTTATTGGGTTCTTAGGGTTTATACACTCCATCCTTTGACAATAGAAGAATACAAATTCTTCATGTATAAGGCTTAACTGTGTATATATGCTTTCTGAAGAAGGCTTAGGCATGTACAACTGCATAAGAATTTTTTGGAATTATGGGTCATATATGCTCCTTATAAAAGGATTAGGCATGTATATAAGCTTATATATTCTCCCTATAGTGGGGACAGGGGCATATGCCTTCTGGGAGGTGATGTTTCTCTCTATTTTCCCTCCTTTTAAAGCCTTGTTTTGGATTTTTGGGGAGATTGTTTATGAAACTTCTTGTTGGCTATAGAAAGCTGTAAAAGCCTTAAAATTGAAAATAAAACATTTTTTTATGCTTCCTTGGATTCATTGTTTTTATTGGATTGCATAACTATAAGAGAAATCTTTCTCTTAGGTTTTAGTATCCTTGATTGATGGTATGATCATCTATGAAACCTAAGTTTGTATTTGAGTTCAATACTTTTCTTTTGTTCTTTCCTTTGATTTTTCAATAATAATAATAATAATAATAATAATAATAATAATAATAATAATAATAATAATATTCTTTCTTTTAGCATATTTTGTTTATTTTATGCTTTAGTAGAAACAAGAAGAAAACAAAAAAAACTAGTTAGCTTTTGGCATGTCTCTTTTTTCTGGTGTGTTTTTTGCATTCATATTTGAAAAAATAAAAAGACCTTTGTTTAGGAATCTATTTTTTTTTCTTTTATTGAATATAATTTCAAAGGAAAAAGAACAAGTAACACAATTTTGTTTGCTTCTTTTATTTTCTCGCAATTTGAAAAAAATTGCATTGTGCATTTTGCATCAGAAAGAGAAAAGATTGTGTTTTAATATTTGAAACAATGTTCATGCATTTTCT
>JZKD02S1106583.1:76096-96475 GCA_000966675.3 Picea glauca
CTAAATTTGGATCCTCTATGAAGAAGTTATGACTATTTTACTTGGAACACCTATTTGAGACTAGTTTCAGGACTAGCAAAAAACCTTATTTTCCACAAAGTGTATCTTAGAAAATAAAACAACTCAGAAGATGAAATTTGTACCACATTTACCTTGACATGTCTTTTCAACCTCCAATTTTTTATATCTGAAACATTCTATAAAAAACGTTATAGCGAAAATGGTAAGATGACATTTAAATAACATAACTTGGAACACATCATCACACAACTTCATCCTCCCTTGAAATTTCTCCCTTCTTTACTTCATCTTCCCTCTGAAATTCACCTCGTATCTCCTTGGTTACCTTAGATAATAATCACTTACTCACATAGAACATATTCAATAGAATGTGTGTGTGAATGTACTTTTGAGTGACTTCTTGAGGTGTGTTTATACTTTTTCTAAGTAACCTCTCTCCTTAACTTTAAGGCTTCTTGAACTTTCTTGTTACAACCACTTTACCCTTTCATTAATGAATTACAACCAATTAGGGAATTCTTAACCCATATTTCAACCAATTAGGTATTTTCTTAACCCATCTTTGGGTCTTCCAACTTCATGACCTCATAACTCCTCAACCGTGAAGAATTACATGGCATACCACCTATCACCGGAAACAACATGACGAGGACTATCCATCCATGAGTGTCTTACATGAATTTACATTGTATTTCACATCCATATTCCTCAACCAAATTTGGGTACCATAACCACACCTCCAAGGATTTATGTAGACTTCATCAAATGCACACAACACAGATGTTGACATCAACCACTCCATCAATGCCAACTAAATCATCATCAATCTCAACCACATCTCTAGGGCTTCTAGACTTCTCCAAGGGTTGACATCAATGAAAACCAACTATCCAAACCCACTGTCCAACAACATCCATCTACATCATATCAAGTACGAATGAGGTGGCAAGGTGGGTCCCACTACCATTTGCACGGCTTAGTTACAAACTTCCTTGAGCCCATACTAGAGCTCAAAAGATTTGTTTCTAGAACCATTTGTGCCACCAAGATCACCATTTTCCCTTATACACAATGGTATGATCCCTTCCATTTTTCACACATATTCCATAACACCCCTTGTCTTGAAACCCAGGATATAGGTATGTCTTCTCACATTCATTTTGTTCAAAATTCCCCTATCAAGTTATTTACTTTTATGTATTTTTCACTTTGGATATTTGGTTTTTGTGTGTAGGTACTTGTCAACAAGTTCACATCTATTTCCTTTAGGGAATTTCCACATTTCCTTCAAATATATACTTCAAAATTGGCATGTTTTCACTCCCTCCATGAAAAAATTTGTTTACTACTATCATTCCTCTACATATGCCTCTCATATCACATTCCCTGATATCAAAACAACTTCACCTAGTTCCACTTTCATCAGATTGTAATTTTCTGGTAGTTTCTTATCCACATGGGTTGTCTCAACTTTCATCCCCCCAGGAAAATAAAGACCCGTGTCATTTTATCCCATAGCATGGGAGTCTAAGTAGTTCTCACTTATGAGAATGAACCTCATACTTCTTCTCACCATATTTCTAGCTCAAACACCCATGGACTCCTGGATTCTCACAAGTTTTTTATTAGTTCTATTTAATGCATATCCACATTTTCATTAGCCCCTCATCTCCTCTAATATCAATTGCCAATATTCAATCCAATCCACCATTCACTCACATAAAAAATACCCACCCTTGGTTCCCTCACCCTTCATTTGTTCTCACAAATTCTTACCTCACTAGGCTGAACCATTTGATCACTGGGGCACCCATCTTTGTGAATGCACATTCAACACAATTTTTCTTTATTCATTTGGTAATTATAAAAAATTACTTTTTATTTACAAAAAAGCAAGTAGACTTAGGCCATCATATCTGATGGTGTATTTTTTTTACTCAGAGACATCCTTAATCACCCTTGGTTAGAGCATTCACACTGATCAAACTTGTCTGCAAACACCCATATTATTGTCCAAACCTCAAGTATCCTAGTATCCTTTATTATGATCCCCGATTTTCCACCCATAACTACCAACTCTTTACAGTCTCATCACCCTCAGTTACAATTTGAAAATAACTTTCTAGTATCTAACTATCCCCCTAACATCATACCACTTTTTGTCCAACTAAATATTTGACCTCTACCATTATTGGCCTTCACTTATTCTTTGACCAAGGGAAGTATTTAGTCCCATTTATAGCCAACCTCATCTATATTTATCATCCACGCATCACTATTACAAGTCAGTACCTAGTACGATATCAATCAATTGATTTCAAGGGGAACTTTTCCGTTTATGCTCACGACTCCATTCTTGTCAACATCAACACCAGTTTCCAGGAATGGTGCAATATCTCAATTCTCATTGCCATAAAAATGGTAAGCCCCGAATAGGACATGGAGTCATCATTTCTCTATACTTCATTAGCCCCCCTAATGTTTTACATCAACACATATCCACATCAGGGTGGGTCTTACTTTGTGACAATTGCAGTTTCCAGTTCCAGTCAAAGACCCTTGTGCTTGAAAATCCATCATTGCCTTCAAATTATGAACACACACCCCAAGTGTTCAGTTCAATATCCATGGTGTGTTCTCCTTCATAATCATCATTTTTCATTACTGACACCCCTGAGGGCATTGCATATCTCTACTTCATCAATTTACCAGTTACAAAACTATCATGGCCTTCATATTTCTGATGATCAGACAAGAGGCCTCAACCTCTTTTCCACTATTGTAATCATTTATGTTTATGGAATGAGCATGGGGCATGATCACCTCATTTGTTTAAAAACAATTCATTATTTTTAGCAGGATTATATGTTTTTAGGTGGACCTCCCTTTCTTCCTCCATGGGCAGTCCTTGTTTGCTGGTGTAGGCCTATTTTGGGAGAAAGATCTATTTTTGGAGAAAGGCCTATTTTTGGAAGAGAAGGTCTATTTTTGGAGCGCTATCCTTAGGAGGTAGGAAGGAAGCATGCAAAAAAAAAGAAGGAAAAGCAACAAATAGAAGGAAAAGAAATGTGGAACGCATGCATACAGGCCTAACCATGTTAGGTTTAGGGTTTTTGACAATATTGTAACTACTATAAGCCAATAGAGTGGTATAAATAAAGACCTAGGAGGTCTAGGTCGAGTTCGGTTGATTATTATGAGTTCCTATGTTGTTGATTATTGTGAAGTCAGTTGCTATTGTGGTTGAGTAGAATAAGATAGCTTTTTAGGGCTAGGTCATAGGCTGTGGATCCTGGTGTGATCTAGTCATCCTCCCAGAGGGTACTTACCCTAATTTTGATTGTAATCCTGAAGATCTAATGTGCGCAGGACAAATTTTGCAGCAGAATGAATAAAAGAGCAGAAGAGCCAAATATTTGAGGATGTATCCCAGGAGGGAGTGAACCACAGTAAAATACTATGTTATATGTGTTATGAATGATTATAGTTACTGTTATTTTAATCGCCAATTAAAGAATGAAGGGTTAAATAAAATTATAATAGCATGCATGCATAGTTAATGATGAATGCATCCTATAAGTAGAAGAATGATTAATGATGTTGATACATAAGGAAAATAATCAAAATACATTTGACGCTCCTTCCTAGACTGCAAACACCTGAGTATTGCAGTCACCCATAAAGCTATCTCGGGTGAGATTGCGTTGTGCACTCTGTGCACAACGTTTCCTTTTGGTTTACCAGGAGTGCCTATAGTTTTGAGGGTTTTGTTGGAAACCTATTTGAGAACAGAACCTGGGTCAGCCCAAGTAACCAACAAATGGTTTCGTTGTCGGGTGGAACTACATAGTATTGAGTGGATAGGATATGTGGAAGAAAAGCACGGAGGATGAAAGCATATAATGGAATGTTCAAGCCATGGAATCTAATGAAGGTGAATATTTAAAGATTGTTAAGGACAAAGGAACTCAATTTTGCGTAGAAGGACAACAAAAACCCTAAGTTTACACCACACAAATATCTCAAAAAATACGTGTTTAGAAACTTGCATGAGGTATTTTTCTGTGATTTCCCGCATCTGTTGCAAGAGTGGTTATTGAGGTTGAAGGAAAACAATCCTATGAATCAGATCATATAGCTGAAGTGGTATGCTATGGATATCATATAGATACAGTGAGTCAACAACAAATTTACATGCGTAGTAAATTTTTGGCTAGACAATATTATTATAGGGTTTATCACTAAGTTTGTGGTTGATGCTGCGAAGTCATACACTATTTTAAAGAAGGAATTTTTGAAGGGACCCAGAGGTAGGTACATCATATCACTTTATAATTCAATCAATATTTTATTGAATGACAAAGGTGTGATGACTATGGAATTAGACAACTAAACTCCCATGCACGCATGGGGGAATGGGGGAAGCACTGATAGGAGGTTGAGATATGGACAGGGATATGGATAAGGGGAAGAAGAAGGAGGCCATGGACCCAATCATGATGGAAGAGGACCAGATAAAGCAGATAATGGAAAAATATGGAAATATGTGCAACGAAATACCTTACCAATATAATATAAACAACAAAAAGAGGGCCATAGCCGACAAAGAGGGCTTTGATCAATGATTAAGAAGAGGTAGAGGATCTACGAGATATGGAGAATATTGAGGAAATCCTACGCGCAACATATGAAAGAAAAAAAAGAGTTCCAAGGTCAAGAACATAAGTCAAAACTCTAGTCTAGAGCATAGTCAGTGTGGAACCTACAACCCCATGTGTGACTAATATACCTGAAAGCAAACCAGCATTTAGAAAACCAAATTTTAGTGGAAGAGGAGCAATAGGTCAGTGGTCCTGTTATAACCCTATGTTTCATAGGATCAACTGGTGATTAGAAATTTTTACTTTTGTTGTAAATAATATTTCATTCTGCAAATGATTTACAAAACAAAGAAAAGAAAGGAAAAGAAAAAAGAAAGAAAAAGAAAGAAAAAGAAAAGAAAAGAAAGAAAAAGAAAAGAAAAGAAAGAAAAATAAAGAAAAGAAAAGAAAAGAAAAAGAATAAAGAGGGTATGAAAAGAAAAAATAATGATTAACCCATGCAATAAGAATGGCTTGATTCATACAGTCTAATCATGGTCAAGTTTATTGAATTTATGCCGATAGGTTAGTGAACAAAACTTGGCTAAACTGTTTAATCTTAGCCAAGATAGATAGGTTAGTGAATAAATTTGATCAAACAGTTTAAACTTGATCAAATAGTCCCAGGCTAGAGTAATTATTTAACCCAATAGTCTAATCTGGGTTAAATTTTCTAGGTGAATAGATTAGGACATGGTTAGTTTTATTTCTTTTCAATAAAACAGACATGAAGTTGGTTAAATTCCCTGAATTGAGGAAAAAATCTTGTTCTCTAACCCCTTGGTGGCAAAAATGAAAAGGGTGCAGCGCAAAAACCCCCAAAAAGGACACTATCCTAAAGTTTTGATGATATAAAGAAATTGGCGCTCTATGATTAAAAGGTGTGCTTAGATCAACAACAGAGCGAAAGGTGCTCAGATATCAGACCCACAAATGATATCATACCCCCCCCGTTTGTTCTATTTTTAATGGTGGGGGGAGGGGTGTCTGGAGAAGCAGTTTTTCCCCGGTGGGCCCCTCCTAACATGGTACACTCCTGCTATTTTGGACCCCCCCCCCCTTGCTCTATACCACTTACCACATACTCCCCCCTCTTAAAAAGAAACCAAACCACCTCTCCATATCGCTATCCTCTCTGCCGCCACGTACCTTCATCACTCATCTGTCACCTGTCACATCCCATCCACTTGTCATCCACTCACTACCCTCAACCTCAACCCTATACACCTTTTACCTATTTATTACCTCTCCATCACATCCCTGAGATACCTGTTGGCTAATCAATATGGGCAATCATAACAGTTGGCCTGCTGACCCATCATTCTTTTCCCAACGAACAACCGTTTAGCCTTTTAATCATGTTTTCGCCATTGTCACATTGTGCATGATCCCAACATAGGAGAAGCCTCTTTTCTCTATCATATTTAGTAAACAATCTCCATTAAATGCTGACAAGCACAACTAACGTTTTGTTTCAACTTGCAGTTATTAGTCAAGCCAATGGCTCCCAATTCCAAATCTGTGGAGGTTGAATAAAATCCCTTTCTCCCCCCTCCTGTTGATTTGGAATGAATTCAGTTAGTCGACAAAGATCACTTAATTAGAGATCCGAAGTGCGAATTCAACTTTTTCAAATTACACTTATGGATCAAAGATACATTTCTGGATTAAAGTGACGAGATTGGGCTCTAGGAGTCCAATCTCCCACTGTACCTCTTCCCCCAAGTCTACCACTTCCATGAATTCTCCCTCAAGTGCTAGGCACACTATCTCCCAAATAAGAGAGCCATCATTTGATCATATGGAGAGACCCTTTTCACCATTACATCCGAAACCATAGACCAGAATATGCAGGTACCCATATCTGAATCCCTTTCCCTTTTTTCCGTTGAAGTCCTGACTGAATTATACCAGAATTTGTCTTTTCCCTAGAGAGTGCAAATATTTCATATTTTCCTCCCTAAAAGTGCCCAGTTACCCAAGAAAAATCGCCCATACCATTCCTCCATCTTCTCAAAGAAAGGTAACCAAATTATTTCCTCATTGTGTTCTCTACTCGAATATTACTCAGATGAGTGGGTGGACAAACCCATCCTGGGTTTCCTATCCATTTTCTCCATCGAAGAGAAGGCCACCACCTAGTTCAATTTCAACTAGTTTTTGGCCGATAACATTCATGAGAAACTCTTCAGTTTCCTACAGAAGGCATGTTCAGGTACTCATCAATATTGGCATACATGTTCATATTTTTTCAATCAGAGAAGTTTCATTTCTTCATGCAGAAGCTCGACCTAGATGGAAATCCAAAACCGGTCACATCCTAGATGTCATTACTGAGAAAGAACTCATCTGAGTTCTGTTTTAAGCAGTTCATTGACCGGTTTTACCACCAAATGATGAGCATGTTAAGTGGACGAAAATAACCTAGGATAAATGAAGAGATCCAAAGGATCTTGCACCTATCATACCTTGCAAAAACAGGCAATTGGTATCAATGCAAGGACCACATAGACATCAGAGTTTATGGATGTGAGATGGCCCCCTATAAGCTGCCCAAATACTTGACTATCAGGATATTCACTCTAGAATATATCAGGCAGATGATTAATTCATACAACATTCATTTCATGGCTTTTAAGAAGAAATAAGAGTTGAGGATCAAGGGACAAATCGAATCTTTTATCTGTAAAAACAGAGTTGTAGGGAAAGAAGCCAAAAAGATATTAAAAGAAATGAAGTTCAATCTCAGTTTCCCTTGGCAGTATGATCCCTATGGAGTTATCACAGAAACCATATTGAAGAACAAAAGTCCCCCCTATGCTCATGTGCCTAGACCAGAGATAGAAATTCATGAACCAAACACAATGGGAGGAAAACAATTTAATTGATACCAAACCACAGTCTTCTCCTGCCATCGTTTCACAAACAACTACTCCACATATACCAGTAGATAAGAGGCCCAGGAAGGATGTATCCCCCTTAGTCACTGAAGTCTCAACCGAATATTTCCAATTTTATAGGAAATGACCAAAGACCAGGCATACACCTGACAGGTCTAGAGGAGAGGAGACACAATCTACCACAATGGAGGGATAACATTCACCATTGCCTTCAAGAAGCCATCAAATGATATCTACTTCTTCATCCAAGAAGAAGACTGATACCACATTGGCTACTAAGACCGCAAAAGAGTCTGTAGAGCTTAGCATTTTTGAGAAATATAACTTGATTAAGAAGAAGAATGAGATGCTTACTAGCAACACATATGCACAATTCTGGAAGAAAACATCTACATCCCAACATAGGTTTCTCTTTTCTTTTGACACAGAAAAAGGGAGGATGCACATGGCATACTTGTAGGCACATGTGCCTCAACCCAAACTAATTTCTGATTACAAAAGGTCAACATTTGAGTTTGATAGCAAAGATGTAAATCCAGTCGATCAAATGGAACTGCACAGACAGACTGGAAAAATGATTTTCTCCACCTTGGCCAATACCTCCACGACTACTGCAAAGTTGCTGGTTTCTTTGAATAATGTCCAAACTCAGCTGAAGCTGGATAAGGTGTCTTTTTTGGCAAAGGGTAACAAGATAAAATCTCTGGAAGAACTGGTACCCAAAATTGGATATGATCCATCCAATGTTAAAGTAGCAGAAGAGATCCCCAAGAAGAAGAACGTTGACATAGCCTCCCTAAGGAAAGAGCTAAAAATATCTTCTACAGAAGACCCACAGGCTAAAGAAATGGTTGAGACTGAAGGCCATAAAGAGGAAATGTTGAAGTTGATCATGGATAAAAATGATCAGATCAAGGATATGGTAGCTGATCTAGAGAAGATGATTAAAGAAAAAGAGAAGAGTGTGCCAATGGCACTCGTTCCACTTAATGCAGTCCCTCTCACAGGGGCCAGTGCATCTACAACAACTTCAGTAACGACCACAGAGGCATAAGAAAAGTTGGCAAATTTCATGGAAGATATGTCTTTGCCAGTATAGGAAATCAAAATATTGTAGGATGAGATCAATAACCTCCATAAATTGAAGGCCACTTTCCAGTATAGTTACAATACAGAGTTGCATACAACATAGAGATTCAAGAAAGAATTGAAGAATCTACAGAAAGAAACAAGCATGGCCAAAACACTTTCAGGGGCCAAAGAAAATATTTGGATGGACATCTACAAATCCATGACAACAATTTGTCCTGTTATACATATTATGTTCGAGCAACATGAACTAATACGGAGAAGCAAACAAGCCATTGATATGATCAGAGGAGAACTAGGAGAAATGCCTACTGAGGAAAACAAAATTATCATATTCTTGAATTCCAAAACAATAGAGGAGCTAAAGGCCTTGAAGATTTAGGATATAACATAAACTATCCTTGAAGTCAAGAAATTTTTGACCAAGAGAGGTTTGATGCTACAACTAGAGGAAAGGTCCCAAGCAATGGACATTGGAGTTCAAATGTTTTTCAGCAAAATGGATTTACTACATAAGAAGGGGCTACCAGGGTTACTTGTGATCAATGATAAGTTGATTACCCTCTGAGAATACAAACAAAAGATCATCACAGTGTAAAAGGATGGTTCTAAGTTTGCAAGGATACAGGGCAGTATCACTGGTAATGAATTTTTGGAGACTCTGCAGTTGGACCTCAGCATCCAACACGAGATCAAGTACATCTTCATCACCAAGCCCACCTTCGCCAAATACATAGAGATGGATGAAGTTTACCAAAGGTTACTCACAATTACCATCCCCAGTCAAAAGAGATTGGATGACATGTGCACTCTGATCAAGTAATGATGAGGTGGATGTCCAAGTCAGCACATAGAGCAGTCAAATTCAAGTTGATGACTCACCAACAACCTTCCCCAAAATTAGCACAAAGAATTCGACAGATCATTAGCATTTCCTACATTTCTATATTTTGTTATCGAGTTAGTTAGATTTTTATTCTACCGTGTCTTGATCATTAATGACAGGACCGAATTGTAATTTTTCTATAAATACTTCAGACTTCGAAACATTGAGGGTTGATCTTTATGCCCAAGCAAGTTGTAATCTCTAATCATTTTGAAGAGATCTACCAGTAATAAAAAGGACGATTCACAGGACTCCTGCGTGTTGATGTTTGTTATGTTATTTCTCATTGTTTAATGTTTATCTTACTTCATTACCAATTTGTTTTCTGTCTCTGATCATTTAAAAGAAGGTTAAGTGCATAATTTATCTTCGTATACTCCATTTCTTGCTTTTAAATATATGAATGTTATTCTTCTGATATTGTGATAAAGAATTTCTTAAATGCTTCTTTGCTATGATTGATTATCTCACCTTTTTATGCCTTTCCATCACTTTAATTCTAAAGGAACCAACATTTGCATTACCTTTCCCTATGAAGAAACCTTATAAAACATGTTCTCTAATCTCAACTCATAAAACATACCCCATAGCCCAATGGATGTGTGAGAAATATTTCATCCATCTTTATAAAACAAAACAATAGAATCCTATTAATTTAACTAGCCTAATATTTAAAACCTGAACATATCTAAATCTTACAGAGAAATCCCTCTTTGAAACTGGCAGGGCTAGATCCCAGTTTCGAAATGGTTGGATACAGTTACCTATGCTAAATTTCTTCTACCTCCTGACAACATCTGGGAATTTATAGAGCGTTAACATAGTGGCGACCGTACTAGGGAATCAAATAAACTTTCCATCCTACGATTTCTTTTCCCTAGATAAAGAAAACTTTATTTATGAACAAATCATAAAAACTAACTTACAAATAGATAAATGTTCAGAGTTTGTTAAAGTTTGTATATATTAGTTTAGGTTTCATAAAATTTAGAGTTCTAGATCCTAAAATAATTCAAACTAGATCTCATCTTGACCCAGAACCTACAATAGCAGTAGACAATCCAGAAAAGTTACTCATAAAGAAAAACATTGTAGAAGGTCTCAGGAGTCACAGTCCCCTTCATAGGTCTACTTCTCTCCCAGAAAAGCTTGTTGCTATTCAGGATTTTGAGTTTGACATATATTTTGAGCAAAGCCTGTTTAGAACCAAATCTGATAGCTTTATAAGTGAAACACTGCTAGATCAAACCATTTTACAACCCTGGACCCCTGAAATACTTTCTCCCAGAGCAGAATTTGATCAACGCTTCCTTCAAAAATTCAACAAGTTAGAATATCTAGTAGCAAATCTTGATCAAGATTTGTACCAAGCTCACTTTCAACATTCTGTAGAACTTTCCGCCTTGACTATTGCTGAAACATCCATCAAACATCAAATAATTCACTCTACATCTCCTAGCCCTACCTCTTCTACTTCTTCTGTCACTTCTCCTCCAATCACAGAAGTTGTTGTTCAGCCTCCTCCACCAATCATGGCAGCAAGATATGCTCCCTTGGTGTTGGTCGTTCCCTTACATGTCATGCCCCATGACTATCAAACCATACTTCCTCAGTTTGATGGTACTGGACCTCTTAATCCACAACAACATGTTGATAAGATGAATGATTATTTTGATTTTTAGGAAGTTGATGAAGCAGATGTCCATATGAGACTTTTTTCACAACGTTTGACCGAAGAAGTCAAAAAATGGTTCAAATATTTACGCCCTGCTACCATAGTTGACATTGTTTCTTTTCAAAAGAGTTTTCTTGACAGATGGGAGGTAAAGAAAAATCCTCTCCAGACTATATCAGAATATGAGCATATCAAAAGGAATCAAGGGGAAACCATGCAGGATTACTGCATTCGTTTCAACAATCTTTATAACGCAATTCCAGCTTATATTAAACCCCCACAAGGTTTGGCTTTAATCAAGTTCCCTGACAGATTTGATGTTGATATGTCATATCAACTAAGGGAAAGGAATTATGTCACCCTAGAAGACATGCAGAAAAGTGCAGTAAGCGTGGAAGCAAATCTATTAGCCAAAAGAACCAGGCAGAGAACAGAGAGAAGGGTTACAATGAAAGAAGAGCCTTCCACATATTCTTCAGATGCTAAACTAGATTCCATAGCCAGAAGTATGGAGAGAATGATGGAAAGGCTAACCATCATTGACAGGAATCCACCTAGGGAAAATCAGCTTGCCCCTCAGATCAGAAATCCAAACTTCAGAAGGAACCTTACCCAGATCAGGCAGAGAGATCCAAGAGATCAAAGAGAGAAAAGGGGGCATGATCAGAAGATTAGACCACCTCTTCAGGAAAATTACACTGATGATGGGGAGGAGATAATCGAAGAGTTGGATGATACTGACATAAACCTCATGGGTGTTCATGACGATGACTCCATTTTTCTTACTCAGGAAGAACATGAGATTTTTCTCCTCTCACAAACAAAGGTAAATGAGGAAGAAGAGGAAACAAAACAACATGCCTTTGAGAATGATATAATGGAGGTGCACAAACAATATAACTTAAGAAGAAAGAAGACTAATGAAAATCCTACAAAGAAGGCTATTGAAATGAAGAAAACAATTGAGGCCAAGAAAACCTTAGATGCTTCTCTCAAGAAAGTCCCTTAGAAGAATAATGTCGAATCTTCTGCAAAAAGAAATCTTGAACTTTCACAAAGATCAGATCAAACCGAGGTTGCATCTACTAGTCAACCAAATACTTATGCCCAAAGAACTATGATAGACAAACCAGAAGTGCAGAGCCAAAGAAAAACTTCCACTACTTTCAGCTTGGAAGGGGAACTTGCCAAATTTAAGATTCCTATTCCCATGTACGAACTAATGAGAAAAAACTCTTATAGGTCGCAGGTGATCAAAGCATTAAGAATTGAACCAGAGATAGGTACAAAAGAATTAAATATTGGATTAGGAATGCACTCAGATATCATAAATCTTACTAATGATCAACCTGAGTTGTTGTTCAGCCCTAAAGTTGATGGACAAACTGACAACGATGTTGTTCCCTCTTTCTATATCAGTCTGAATATCCATGAAAAAATCTTACACAATGCTATGCTTGATTCCGGTGCCTCTCACAATATAATGCCCAAAGATGTGATGGAGAAGTTGGGGCTTGATGTCACCAAAACCTACAAAGACTTGCATTCTTTCGACTCTAGCAAGGTCAAATGTATAGGGCTAATTAAATATTTATGTATCACCTTGGTTCAAATCCTAGCAAAAAGCATGGTGATTGATATTGTGGTTGTAGACATTCCCCCAAAATATGGTATGTTGGTATCCAAATATTGGGGAGCTAAGTTGAAAGGCACTTTGCAGTTAGATATGTCTTATGCTACCATCCTAGTATTTGGACAATAGAGAAGACTGTACAGAGAGACTTTGATGAAGTATATGGTCAACAATCAGGAAAAACCACACAAATACCCATTATACTCTGCACACTCTGATCTGGATTCATTCATTTTGTACAATGATGGTGACTTGGAGAATAAAATTGCTCAGTTGGAAGATGATTCACCTGACCTACAAGAAGATAAAGCAAATACTGAGTTAAGAAACATTGTAACAGTAGAAAGTGATGAATTTACAGTTGACCTATGGAGTATGGATTTTGATGGGGCTATGAGAAAAGAGGGAGCTGGAGCTAGGGTTTGGTTGCATAATCATGTAGAAAATTATCCAGAGGGCCACTCTTATAAACTAAATTTCCAGTGCACCAACAACATAGCAGAGTACAAAGCCTTTCTACTCGGCCTGAAGTTATTGAAGAAGGTTGGCGCCAAAAATATTATGGTAAGAGGTTACTCTGAACTTGTCATCAAGAAAATCAAAGGTGAGTATTCAACTAAGAATCCTAGACTCAAATCCTATAGAAATGTTGTTTTAGATTTTTTGGAATGTTTCACTGAAATCGACTTGCAGGTAATGCCTAGAGCCTAGAACATACTGGCAGACGGATTGGATACTTTGGCAACCACATGAAAAATACCTTTCAAACCAAATAGCCAATACACAGTAGAGCTAAAGTGTAGACCGACTGTTCTAGACAACATCAGGTACTGGCAGGTATTTGGCAACGATGAACAAATTGAAGATCTCCTGCAATTGAAGAATGAGTTTGAATGTACAAATATAGATACAAAGAACTATGATGATAGTGTAAATAAATCAATTTTTGAAAATGGTAGTGTAAATAAAGTAGACTCAGATGAAATAATGAAAACAATGAAGACTCTGATGTTTTGCATTTGAAAAAAAATGTTTTACCTAGAGGTTTAGTTCCTTTAGAAGACCTGTTTGATTTTAATGATGTAGCAAAAAAACCTAACATGGAACCCACTGGGAGAGAAGTCGAAGAGTGCAATATAGGAATAGAGGAAAATCCCAAAATGATTAAATTATCTAAGTCTTTACCTCCAGAGAAAAATAAGAAATACATCGATCTGTGCAAAGAATTTGTAGATGTCTTTGCCTGGAGCTATGAATATTTAAAGGCTTACGACACCAGTATCATACAACATAAAATTCCAATAAAAGAAGAACATAAACCTTTCAGATAGAAACTTAGGAGGATCAATCCCAAGTTACTACCCCTGATAGAAAAAGAGATTAAAAAAATGTATGATGCCAAAATTATAGTCCCCTTAAGATTTTCAAAATGGGTTTCTAATCTAGTTCCTACCAGGAAGAAGACGGGCGAAATCAGTCTTTGCATTGATTTCTGAAACCTGAACAAGGTTTCCCTCAAAGACAACTACCCTCTGCCTAAAATGGACCACATCTTACAAAAGGTAGTTGGGGAAAGTAGGATCTCCTTATTAGATGGTTTTTCGGGCTATAATCAAGTCCTTGTCCACCCAAATGACCAGGAGAAAATAACTTTCACCACACCCTGGGGAACTTTCATGTATGTGAAAATACCCTTTGTTTTGATGAATGCTGGCGCCACTCTCCAAAGAGCAATTTATATTTCCTTTGTGGACGAGATTGGTAGGTTTATAGTCATATATCTGGACGATGTTACTGTCTACTCCAAATTAGATGAGGAACATTTATGGCATCTCAGAAGAGTGTTTGAGAAGTGCAGAAAATTTGGGATTTCATTAAATCCCAATAAATCCCTTTTTGGTTTAGAAGAAGGAAATTTGTTGGGGCATATAATATCTAAAGATGGAATTAAAATAGACCCTAGCATAATAGAAGCTATCCAGAAACTAGAACACCCTAGGAACATCAAAGAATTGCAATCATTCATTAGTAAAATAAGTTTCTTGAGAAGATTCATACCCAATTTGGCAGAACTCCTCAGGAACATCACAAATATGCTAAAAAAGGACACCAAAATAAGATGGAACACCGAATCTAAATATTCATTTGAGCAAGTAAAACATGCACTTACATAAGCCCCAGTTTTGATCAGTCCAGATTACACTAAAGACTTCTATTTGTTCTCTTTTGTGTCTGAACACACCATTGCAGCAAGACTATTGTAGAAAAATAGTGAAGGGTATGAACAACCCATAGCCTTTTTCAGCAATTCATTAAGAGATGTTGCACTAAACTATAATATAATGGATAAATAGGCTTTTTCCCTAGTAAAAGAAATAAAATATTTTAGAGTTTTTATTCTCCATTCTCACATGATTGCTTATGTTCCAAATGCAGTGGTGAAGGATATTTTGACTTAGGATAATCTTGATGGTAGGAGAGGGAAGTGGATTGTTGTCATTCTGGAATATGATGTAGAAATAAAACCCACTAAACTGATCAAGGATCGGGGTTTGGCCAAATTGATGGTCGAGTCCAATTTTCATGCTTTAGAAATTAACGTTTTGACTGCAGTTGATGAGCAGGAAGAGCAGGCAACTCCAAATGTAAAAGAGGTATTCTTAAACTCTCCTTGGTACATAGACCTCATTTTTTTCCTTCATAATTTACAAGATCCTCCTGGTCTAACTAAGAACAAAGCTAGATTTATTAAACTAAAAGCATTGAAATATTGTATTCTAGACGAAAACCTTTACTGGAAAGACCCTGGGGGTATCTTACTTAATTTCTTATTAAAGGATGAAGCTGACAAGGTATTGCAAAATTTCCATGAAAGTGATTGTGGTGGGCAGGGATGATTTTAAGGATGGAAATTTATTTTAAAATGTAGAAAACTTGGCGTATCTTACTAATCCTTCATATGCCAACTATAAATGTTTGGCGATATTTTTGCAAAATGTTCAAATTTATAAGGATGTTATATAGTTTTTATAAATTTTGGCGATTTTAAGGTAAAATAATTTTATCCTATAGAATTTGGGCGAATCATTTTTAAAATAATGAATCTCATTTTTGGAAAAACCATGAAAAATTAGCCCATGAGCGAAATTTAGCCCCTAAAATCATCCATGGTGGTGGGAATCTCAGTTGGAAAACCACTGCTAACAATATCCTCAGTGTCGGTTTTTATTTTCCCACCTTGTTTGCAGACGTACATGAAAAGGTGACCTCCTACCACAAGTGTCAAGTCTTCGAAGGAAAAAGAAAACTTTTGTCCCTACCCCTCAAACCTATTTCAGTAGAAGCTCCATTCCAGCAATGGGGTTTGGAATTTATTGGTGATATTCATCCACCCTGTTCCGGCCAACATAAATGGATCCTCACAACCACAGACCATTTCACAAAGTGGATTGAAGCTGTACCATGCAGGCAAGCCACTGACTTTGTCTGTTGGATTACTGAGAGGGGGGGTGAATCAATAATAGAGAAATTTAATCCTTTTTAACCATAAAATCCAAGTATTATATCAATGAAGCAGTATCATCCAATAACTGCAGAGTAAATGAGCAATGAACAAATGAACAAACATACACATACACAATACACTAGTGTTTTACGTGGAAACCCAAATCGGGAGAAAACCAAAAAATGATTTTTCTTATATGTCTTGAAGAATTACATTCATTAGAAGCACCAAATTACTTTTTTTTCTAGATGCAACTGGAAGAAGGCTCCAACCCCCTAGTTTCTCAGGCTAGAACCTGAGGGAAGATCCAACTCCCCAATTCTCTGGCTACAACCAGAAGGAGGCTACAACCACCTATCCTCGCCCCGTCCTACCACCCTGAATTATAAGTAGAATGATGGAACCACTTTCAACCTATCACTATGAGATATACCACTGTAAACCTGTACCAATAAATCTAAACCATCCATCAACCTGTACCTCAACCTATAATCAACCTGTACCATAAACAAGTACATCAACCATGCACCAACCTGTACCAAATAACCTGTAATCAACCTGTACCATAAACAAGTGCATCCAACCATGTACCAAGTATGTACCAATCATGTGTCAACTACTCATCAACTATGACTCATCGATATTTACCAACATCATCAACTATACACCTCATGTATGTGCCAACTCATCAACTACTTGTCTCAACGATGTACTCAATATGTACCTCAACCAAAATTCCTCATCAATTTCATCATACAAATCTGATTTGTAGCTCTGTAACAAACCTAGTGTATATGATCAGATTCCTACAAACCTTCCTTAACTTCAACAACAAGAGACTATCATTTTCATCAAACTTTTCTTTAGTCTCACATGCCTAGTTTTGGATTAGTCAACAACCCTAACTTGAAGTAATAATAACTTTGTACCTATAATGTATAAAGATATAAAACTGATACACAATGTTCTTCAGTGTGTTTTATGCAATTCCTCCAGGTGTCACTACTTGGAACCTCTCAAAAAAGGATTTATAGCAAAAATGGCATACCTTGCTAAATTATGGCTTATTCTAGAGAGCAAGCCTTGCATGTAATATTTATTGAATTGATATGAAACTGTTAAAAATCATACTAAATACTATACCCTAACCAATTCATTTTGTTAAAATGAATTTGGATATGTTATGAAGAAGTTATGATGTTTTCACCCGAAACACTTGTTTTTGACTAGTTTTAGGACCAGCCACAAACCCTATTTTCCACAGAGTGTAACGCCAAAAATACAATGACCAACAAGCTGAATGTTTTACCAAATATACTTGGATATTTTTTCTCAATGGCATAGCAATTTCATGGTCTGAATCATTATATAAAAAAAGTTATAGCGAAAATGGTGAGATGACCTGTAAATAACATACCTACGAAGCACCATCAAAATAATTTATCCTTCCTTGCATTTCAGCCTTATTTTCTTCACCTTCCCTCAGAATTTCAGCTTAGATATCCTTGGTTACCTCAGACACTTATAGATATTCATATTCTCAAGTGTGATTAAAATGAGAGAGCCTTGCCTCTTATTTATACTCTCCAAGTAGCTTCCTTAAAAACATCTTCTAGGTCACTTGGCCCCACTTTATTTATTTTAGGGTTAACCCACTTCTAATTTCTCCATTAAATTTATTATGGAAATAATTTATTTTGTATTAACTTTGAATTATAATATACTCATTACTTCACTTTATTATTTACCTTTTAAAATCTCTTAAACCACTTTGACTACTTTGACCTTTTGGGGCTTCTAGATGACTTATGAGGGTCCTCCAACTTTGCAAGGCCATAACTCTCAAACCGTGAGGAGTTATGTGACGTTCCACATACCAAAAGAAATGGAATGACATGTAATATCCATATAGAATAGTATTATCTAAAAATATATCATAACTCATACTGTTATCCATCAAACAAACTTGCGGCCATTACCCAAACCTGGGGTCTCCAACTTCTCATGGCCATAACTCTCTAACCATGAGGAGTTATGTGACGTTCTACATACCAATGGAAATGGAATGACAAACACTATACAACTAGGATAGTTTACCTGACAAATTCATTGTCCTTCATCTCATTATTCCACAATTAATCATGGGTTCTCTTACTCCGCAAAGCGTCTTCCCATGAGAGATTTCACCATAAGGGGACCACTTTGGAGTTCATCCATATTTACTTCTTATAAACCATGACAAAATAATAATGAGTCATATTTACATCAAACAATATTGGGTCCATTACCCAAACCTTTCTGCTGCGAGGCTTTCTTCAAGGGTTGATGTTATCACTCGGAACCGGATTTGGGTTGCATGCAAATCAATCCCGAGGTAACCTCGAATCACTTTGGATTGGAAGATGCCCCTTCCAACCCGAGAGGGATCTCTTGAATAATTTCACAATATGACCATCAATAAGCTCAAAACAGGGGGTAGATCTGTGGGTAACAATTTTTTTTTGGTTTTTAGGGTTTGGGATTGGACCGAGAAGATAGTCCATTTGGGCATGGAGTCAAGTGAAAACAAAAGAAAATATATGATAGCAGTGATCGTATTACTTGCAGAAAATGAGGCAAAATAAGCCTATCTTTCAGCAATCGATAATCATGATATAATAGCAGAAAAAGAAAAAAACCATTACAGTGAAAGCATCTAACAAGGATGAATTTCCACTACAATTTTAGAGGAAAAAGACTGAAGGCTAATAACTAGATGCAGTGCACTTATCTTGAGTGAATTCTGACTAGTTACCATCGAAACAAAACACATATAAATTGTGTGTAAGGAGCATGTAAAATGAATTCTAAACAAATTTTAACTCAGTTGATAAAGGAAGAGATAGACAATACGACAATGACAAAACAAAGAACATACTGAAAGAATCGGCTGTGATGAATCTCACAATATCAAGTGAACACGTCTCTCTTGTATAACTCCATTCCAGGCTTTAAAAATAACTTGGTTTTCAATAGGAGCCCTCTTCAAAAGAGGTTTCCCCCCATCCCCCCTTTGAGATTACAATGGATGATCCTTTATATAAATTCCCTCTCTCAAGGAGGTTGAATCCTCGTCATAGGATACCTAACAGAAAGTGAACTAACTTCAACTAATCACAACAATAATCGAACCAACTTATGTTAAAGGCACAAGTAATCCCTAAGTTCTAGCAAAATGTCTATAGCCATAAGTGCATTAGATCATCCTCCATGCACATGAGTTGTAGTGGCGGCTATCTAGAAGTTGGAATAAAACTAATACCTCCTGCATACCTATCCTCAACCACAACTCCAAAATGATATTTTCCGATGGATCTGCTAGGCTAGTAACAACCAGGATTCTTTGTTTGCTGCATCTTCCGCTTGTTTAACAAGCATTGTTACCTTATCAGTAACATACTTCTTGAAAAATAGGCTATTGGTTCCAAACCTTTGTGTATCCTACATAACAACCTATACATCCTTGAAAGACCATCCATCTTCCCATCTTGTAGCAAGGAATGGCACCCTGAATGTTCCTTCTCCAGAAGTTGATTTTCATATTGGGAACAGAGCACATGTTCTACTCTCCCCAATAACTTTTGATCATTGTCCGCATGTAAATAATGACTAACTCTATCTTCAAACATTCTTCAGTTCCATTATCTTGTGACTATCGATTCACAAGTTCATTCAACATAAACCCGTCACGTTTTTTCCATAATACAGGCAACGCCAATGACTCGATATATTCTATAAAATCATATTTGTATCTTCCATAGAGTTGTTGTGAGTAGTGATATGGGTGTTGTTGTGCGCACATATTATAGACAGTTGTATAAAGTAGAGCACAATGATCTGCATCGAATGGTTTCTTGGGTATTCCTTCCAGGATTAACTTGGCGATACCCCTACGCGTGTGATTTGATCCTTGCTCCAATTCTATAATATAAATATCACCCATTTTTATCATTTCAATTTTATTCAATACCAGATGATTCATCTATGTGAA
>JZKD02S1106583.1:109691-132982 GCA_000966675.3 Picea glauca
AGTTATGTGATGTTCCACATACCACCATAAATTGAATGATAAGCACTATCCATCTAGAATAGTTTACTTGACAAATTCATTGTCCTTCATCTCATTATTCCACAATTAAGCATGGGTTCTCTTACTCTACAAAACGTCTTCCCGTGAGGGCTTTCACCATAAGGGGACCACTTTGGAGTTCATCCATCTTTAATTCTCATCAACCATGACAAGAAAATAATGAGTCATCTTTACATCAAACAATATTGGGTCCATTACCCAAACCTTTGTGCTGCGGGGATTTCTTCAAGGGTTGACATCAATGACAACCAACCTTAATCAACACTGTCATCATTTAATTCTTGGAAACTAATATTTTGTCTCGTTTTGGATGTCCTAGGAAAATCATAACTGATAATGCAGCGTCCTTCATATCCAAAAATATTGTAGAGTTTTGTGGCCAGTACCACATTACATCGGGGCACTCCATAGCCTATTACCCTCAAGGAAATGGGCTACATGAGTCCTCAAACAAAATTCTGGTGAATATCATTAATAAGACATTGCTAGAAAAAAAAGAAGTCCTGGCATAATAAGTTAGACCATGCACTCTGGGCTGACCGACTAACCACAAAAAGATCAATCGGTATGTCCCCATATCAATTGGTATATGTCACTTATGTAGTTTTCCCTACTTCTTTGGGAGTCTGTGTTATGAAACTATTGCAAGAGTTACAGGTGGAACCCAATGATACCCAAAGGAGAATAAATCAGATGATACACTTACAACAGTCCAGATAAGAAGTGTATAACAAGACCCAGGTAATCCAAGAAATTATAAACAAGATTTATGACAGGAGAACTAAAGAGGATGATTTTGAGTTGGATGACTTGGTACTGAAGTGGGATTCCAGGAATGAGGATAAGGGTAAACATGGAAAGTTCGATAGTTTGTGAAAAGGCCCTTACATAATTCAGGCATTCAAAGGAAATACCATTTTTTTGCTCAAGGACAGTGATGGAGAAGACCTAACAAGAGGACCTGAAAATGGAAGAATGCTCAAGCATTATGTCCCACCCCAATGAGGTTTTTAGTCATTCAATTTCATTGTAAAAATCATTTCTTTTCATTTCAGTTTATGTGTGTGTGTCGATGATCAGATGATTGAAGCCCGAAGAGAAGGCCCTAAGCCACTGACTAGCGCCATTAGATTCTCAAAATAAAATAAATCAATTTGCAGAAGAATCACTGGAGAAAATATTTCAAGACATCCGGAGGCAGGTTCTTGGCACCTCACAAGGAGAGAACCATCCCTAGGTGGATCCACTGTTATAACCCTATGTTTCATAGGATCAACTGGCGACTAGAAATTTTTACTTTTGTTGTATTTTTGGTTGTAAATAATATTTCATTATGCAAATGATTTGCAAAAGAAAGAAAAGAAAGGAAAAGAAAAAAGAAAGAAAAAGAAAAGGAAAGAAAGAAAAATAAAAGAAAAGAAAGAAAAGAAAAGAAAAGAAAAAAGAATAAAAGAGGGTATGAAAAGAAAAGAAAAATGATAAACCCCATGCAATAAGAATGTCTTGATTCATACAGTCTAATCATGGTCAATTTTGTTGAATTTGTGTCGATATGTTAGTGAATAAAACTTGGCTAAACTGTTTAATCTTAGCCAAGATAGATAGGTTAGTGAATAAATTTGATCAAATAGTCCCAGGCTAGAGTAAATCTTTAACCCAACAGTCTAATTTGGGTTAAATTTGCTAGGTGAATAGATTAGGACATAGGTTAGTTTTCTTTATTTTCAATAAAACAGACATGAATTTGGTTAAATTCCTTGACTTGAGGAAAAACTATTGTGTTCTAACCCCTTGGTGACAAAAATGAAAAGGGAGCAGCGCAAAAACCCACAAAAAGGGAACTATCCTAAAGTTTTGATTATATAAAGTGATTTGCTCTCTATGATTAAAAGGTGCACTTAGATCGACGACAGAGCAACTCAGATCTACGACCCACATATGATATTGGACCCCCCCCCGTCCATTCTATTTTTAATGGTGGGGGGTGGTCCGGGGAAGCAGTTTTTCCCCGGTGGGCCCCTCCTAACATGGCTCACTCCTGTTAGTTAGGACCCCCCGACTCTATACCACTTGCCACCTACCCCCCCTTCGAAAAAGACACCAAACCACCTCTCCACAACACTATCCGCTCTGTCACCATGTACCTTCCTCACTCACCTGTCACAGTGTCACCCGTCACATCCCATCCACTTGTCATCCACTCACTAACCTCAAACTCACCCCTATACACCTTTTACCCATTTATTACCTCTCCACCTCATCCCCGAGATACCTGTTGGCCAATCAATGCGGGCGATCATAACCGTTGGCTTGCTGACCCATCATCCTTTTCCCAACAGCCAACCGTTCAGCCTTTTAATCTTGTTTTCACCATTGCTGCACTATGCATGATCCCAACACAGTCAAAGACTCTTTTCTCTATCATCTTCAGTCAACAATCTCCATTAAATGCTGACAAGCACAACTAACGTTTTGTTTCAACTTGCAGGTATCAGTCAAGCCAATGGCTCCCAAGTCCAAATTCACGGAGGTTGAAGAAAATCCCTTTCCCCCCCCTCCTGTTGATCTGGACCTAATTTTGTTAGCCGACAAAGATCACTTAATTACAAAGCCAAAGTGAGAATTTGACTTCTTCGAATTGCACTTCTGGCTCAGAGATACATTCCTGGATCAGAGCGACGAGATTGGGCTCTGGGAGTCCAATCTCCTGTTGTACCTCTTCCCCCAAGTGTACCACTTCCCCAAATTCACCCTCAAGTGCCAGGCACACTATCTCCCTAATCATAGAGCCATCGTTTCGTCATCTAGAGAGAACCTTTTCACCATTACATCTGAAACCATAGACCAAATGATGCAAGTACCCAGAGCCGAATACCTTCTCCTTTTTTCTGTTGAAGTCCTGACCAAATTATACCAAAAGTTGTATTTTCCCCAGAGAGCACAAATCTTTGAGATTTTCCTCCCTGAAAGTGCCCAGTTACCCAAGAAAAATCACCCCTACCATTCCTCTATTTTCTCAAATAAAGGTAACCAATTATTTCCTCCCTATGTTGTCTAATCGGATACTACTCAGAAGAGTGGGTGTACGAACCCATCCTGGGTTTCCTATCCATTTTCTCCACCGAAGAGAAGGCCACCTCCCAGTTCAATTTCAACCAGTTTTTGGCTGATAACATTCATGAGAAACTCTTTAGTTTTCCTACAGAAGGAATGTTCAGGTACTCATCAATATTGGCATACATCTTCATATTTTTTCAATCAGAGAAGTTTCCTTTCTTCATGCAGAAGCTCGACCCAGACGAAAATCCAAAACCAGTCACATCCTGGATGTCATTACTAAGAAATAACTCATTTGAGTTTTGTTTTAAGTAGTTCATTGACCATTTTTACCAACCAGTGGTGAGAATGTTAACTGGACGGAAAGAACCTAGGATAAATTAAGAGATCCAAAGGATCTTTCACCTGTCAGACCTTGCATAAAAATACGATTGGTAGCTATACAAGGACCACACATAGATCAAAGTTTATGGATGTGAGTTGGCCCCCTATAACTTGCCCAAATACTTGTCTGTTAGGATATTCTCTTTGGAATATATCAGGCAGATGATTAATTCAGACGATATTCATTTCGTGGATTTTAAGAAGAAACAACATTTGAGGATCAAGGGATAGATAGCATCTTTTATTTGTAACAACAAAGCTGTAGGGGAAGAAGCCAACAAGATAATAAAAGAAATGAAGTTCTATCTTAGTTTCCCTTGGCAGTATGATCCATATGGAGCTATCACAGAAACCAGATTGAAGAACAAAAGTTCCCCCTATGCTCATGTGCCTAGACTAGAGATAGAGAAATTCATGAACCAGACACAATGGGAGGAAAACACTTTAATTGATAATGAACCACATTCTTCTCCTGCCAGTTTTTCGCAAACAACTACTCCACAGGTACCAATAGAGAAGAGGCTCAGGAAGGATGTATCCCCCTCAGTCACTGAAGTCTTAGCAGAATATTTTTAAGTTTATAGGAAAAGACCAAAGACCATTCATACACCTGACAGGTCTAGAGGAGAGGAGACACAGTCCACCACAATAGAGGGATAACATTCACCATTGCCTTCAGGAATCCATCAAATGATATCTACTTCTTCATCCAAGAAACAGACTAATACCACATTGACTACTAAGCCGCACAAGAGTCTGCAGAGCTTAGCATTTTTGAGAAATATAACTTGATTAAGAAGAAGAAAGAGATTCTTACTAGAAGAACCTATGCACAATTCTGGAAGCAAACATCTACAACCCAACATAGGTTTCTCTCTTCTTTTGACACGGAAAAAGGGAGGATGCAGATGACATACTTTCAGGCATAGGTGCCTCAACCCAAAACAATTTCTGATTATAAAAGGTCAACATTTGATTTTGATATCAAAGATGTACATCCAGTCGATCAAATGGATCTGCACAGACAGACTGGAGAAATGATTTTCTACACCTTGGCCAATACCTCCATGACTGTAGAAAAGTTGTAGGTTTCTTTGAATAATGTCCAGACTCAGCTGAAGTTGGAGAAGGTGTCTTCTTTGGCAAAGGATAACAAGATAAAATATCTGGAAGAACTGGTACTCAAAATCAGATATGATCCATCCAATGTTAAATCAGCATAAGATCTCCTTAAGAAGAATAACATTGACATAGCCTCTCTAAGGAAACAACTGAAACTATCTACTATAGAAGACCCACAAGGTAAAGAAATGGTTGAGACTGAAGGCCATAAAGAGGAAATGTTGAAGTTGATCATGGAGAAAATGCTCAGATCAAGGATATGGAAGATGAGATAGAGAAGCTAATCAAAGAAAAAGAGAAGAGTGTGCCAATGGCATTCGTTCCACTTAATGTAGTCCCTCTCACAGGGGTCAGTGCAGCTACAACAACTTCAGTAATGACCACAGAGGCATCTGAAAAGTTGGCAAAGTCCATGGAAGACATGTCCTTGCAGGGACATGAAATCAAAAGATTGCAGGATGAGATCAATAACCTCCAGAAATTGAAGGCCACTTTCCATTCTAGTTACAATACAGAGTTTCATACAACACAGAGACTCAAGAAATAATTGCAGAAGCTACAGAAAGAAACAGTCATGGCCAAAACACTTTCAGAGGCCAAAGAAAATATTTGGATGGACATCTGCAAATCCATGACAGAAATTTGGCCACTTATATAGATTATGTTCTAGCAGCATGAACTAATACAGAGAAGCAAATAGGCCATTGATAAGATTAGAGGATAACTAGGAGAAATGCCTACTGAGGCAAACAAAATTATCAAATTCTTGAATTCCAAAACAATAGAGGAACTAGAGGCCTTGGAGATTGAGGATAGAACATAAACTATCCTTAAGGTCAAGAAAGTTTTGACCAAGAGAGGATTAATGTTGCAACTGGAGGAAAGGTCCCAAGCAATGGACATTCGAGTTCAAAGGTTTTTCAACAAAATGGATTTACTACATAAGAAGGGTTTACCAGGGTTACTTGTGATCAATGATAAGTTGATTACCCTCTCAGACTACAAACAGAAGATCATCACATTGGAAAAGGATGGTTCTTAGTTTGCAGGGATACAGGGCAATATCACTGGTAAATCCTTTTTGGAGACTCTACATTTGGACCTCAGCATCCAACACAAGATCAAGTACATCTTTATCACCAAGCCTACCTTTACCAAATACACAGAGATGGATGAAGTTTACCGAAGGTTACTCAAAATAACCATACCCAGTCAAAAGAGATGGGATGACCTATGCACTGTGATCGAGTAATGATGATGTGGATGTCCAAGTCAGCACACGGACCAGTCAAAGTCAAGTTGATGACTCACGAACAACCTTCCCTGAAATCATCACAAATAATTCAACAGATCATTAGCATTTCCTACATTTTTGTATTTTGTTATCGAGTTAGTTAGATTTTGATTCTACCACGTCCTGATCATTAATGACAGGACGAAATTGTAATTTTTCTATAAATACTTCAGACTTCAAAGCATTGAGGGTTGATATTTATGCCCAATCAAGTTGTAATCTGTAATCATTTTGAAGAGATCTACCAGTAATAAAAAGGACAATTCACAAGATTCTTGCGTGTTGATGTTGGTGATGTTATTCCTCATTATTTAATGTTTATGTTACTGCGTTACCAATTTGTTTTCTGTCTCTGATCATTTAAAAGAAGGTTAAGTGCGGAATTTATCTTCGTATACTCTGTTTCTTGCTTTTAAATATATGAATGGTATTCTTCTGATATTGTGATAAAGAAATTCTTAAATGCTTCTTTGTTGTGATTGATTATCTCACCTTTTTCTTCCTTTTTGTCTCTTTAATTCTAAAGGATCCAACATTTGCATTAGCTTCCCCTGTGAAGAAACCTTATAATATCTTTTCTCTAATCTCAACTCATAACACAGACCCCATAGCCCAATGAATGCGTGAGCAATATTTAACAAAAAAATATTATTAATTTAACTATCCTAATATTTAAAACCCGAACATATCTAAATCTTACAGAGAGATCCCTCTCTGAAACTGGTAGGGCTAGATCCCAGTTTCAAAGTGGTTGGATACAGTTATCTATGATAAATTTCTTATACCTCCTAACAACCTCTGGGAATTTACATAGCATTAACAGGTCCATTCAAGGACAACCAACTAGGGGATAAAGTTCAGGAAGTAACAGTCAATTATCTACATCGTTCAGAGTCGGTAGTTCAACACAGTTCAGAATGGTTAGACTAGATTCCACCATCGGGTCACCAAAGTTTCAGGGTGAGGCATATGAGGACCCTGAAAAACATCTATTTATATGTGAAAATATCTAGGAAGCAAAGCAAGTCACAAACGAGGAAAAAAAACTTGTGTAGTTATCTATCACACTAAGAGACTGCATGCTAGACTGGTACATGAGCCTTGATGTAAATAGTCCACAAGGAGTACCAAATACTGTCGTAGAGGTGAAAAATCTATTGATAAATGAGTTTTGAAAGTTGAGCTCAGAATACCAATACATGAATGAAATGATTAAAATCAAGAAGAAACCAGGTGAGTATGTCTAAGAGATTGACCAAAGGTTCAAACGTATGAAAGGTAAGTTGAATTATTATATTACCGACATGCAACATAGGAAGTTGTTTGTGAATTCATTGTTACCATACTTGAAGTATCCTTTGAGACAATAGAAGTTCCCAAATCATGCAGAGGCTCTGCAAGCAACCCTGCAACTGGAAGAGAACCAATATCAATAGACAGATCCAACAATAGAGGAGTTGAAGGAGGATCTGAAGAATTTGACATTTCAACTAAACCGGAATAAGGAGGATTGTAAGAATGAATGTCCAACTTGGAAATAGGGGTGCCAAACCCCTTCCAACAGGAGGAGCATGGTGCGATATTTGTAAGACACATGAGCATGATCCATATCATTGTCCAATGATGCATAATTATAATACAATACCAAAAAGTTCATACTGCAATTTTTGCAATTTAGTGGGTCATGATGATAAGGATTGTAGAATGATGGAACTGATCAGAGAAATAACTTCCTAAACTTACAGGGTGCAAGCAGAGATGATGATAGGGAAATCTACACCGTAGTTCAATAATGGGTCACCACCATTCAAACCCATGCAACCACAATACAACAATGCACAACCATAGTATAACCCTGCGCAATATAACTAGGTACCCCAATACAATGCACCATGAGGAGATAGAGGTGGATTCAAAGGTGGAGGATGAGGTAGAGGAGGATTTGGATGAATCAGAGGGCCAATAGTCTGCCAAAACTGTCAACAACTAGGAAATTATGCAATATATTGTCCACTTCCACCTGTGACATGCATGTATTGTCGTGCAACAAACCATGACAAAAAAGACTACCCAACACTCTTAGAAAAAATATAGGAAAAAAGGAATCAGAACAATCAGAATGTCCAATGGATTTCTGTAGAAATGAGGGATGATGGGAAAAACATCAATATAGTTAGTCAAGGAGGAGCCAGGATAGGATATGATGCATCAAAACAAGATCCATCTCAAAACCAATGGGTAAATAAGAATACTGAGCCACTGAAGCAGTTTGATGCACAGAAATAAAATGAAACATTTAAGGAGGCCAGACAGGAGATTCTCAAGGAGAAAATTACATCTACATCAATTTTGAAGAAAACTCGGGACCCACCAATGTATGTGATGCCATATTGAATGGATTACACAAGTAAAGGACAACCTTTAGAGCAAGTAAGTACCATAAAGACTTTTCTACAATCTTGTGTTAAGTTATTAAATGATCCATAATCCATTAAGATCTTACATAATATTCTATAAAGATGCAACATAGAGGTAGAAGGGAAGTTAGAGAAGAAAACAATCAATCATCTCCATACAAGAAGAAGAACAAGTAGATAATTCAGGCTAAATGCCAACATTGAGGATTTCAATATGGGATATATCATACTTGATTTAGGCTCTGAAGTAAATTTCTTGTCTAAGAAGACATGGCAGTGTATGGGGGAACCCACATTAGGTTATTCACCTATCCAGTTGAAACTAGCAAATCAATATAGAGTGTTACTAATTGCAAGACTTAAAGTTGTGACAATAGACTTGCATGGAGTGCGCATTGTGGAAGATTTCAAAGTGATAGAGATAATAGATGGACCAACATTGTTGGTTGTGGAGTCTGATTATCTTCCTGATTCATAGATCTTTGTTTTCAGCCATGTTTATACCGCATGAATATTGTAAACCCCTCCATGCGGGGGGTTTGCAGGGGGGATTTCCCTTATAAATGTAGATTGTAATTTCATAGTAAATTTGGACCGTTCATTATAAGTTCGCAGATATGATGATAGAAGTTATATTAGGTTTTTTTTCCCTATAAGGAAAACCTCTTTTATGAGGGAATTGTATTGCAACTCTGTATCATTACGAGTATTGTATTCTAAGAGAGGAGTAGTGAGAGAAAGAAGAGGAAGTTACAACAGGTGTGTTGTAGGTTCTATCCCTTCATTTTGATAGATAATAAAAAGGAAGGACCTGACAATTTCTCTGGTGGGGGTAGCCCACACTAGGTGAACCACATATATATGTGTCTCTATTGTATTGTGTATCTTCTATGTTTTATTTCTGCATTTGTTTTATTTTTTTATTCTTCGATCCTATTTTTCTAATAAACACCCTAGCCAGCATTACTTGGATTGGATTGGGCATTTGATAACCAGGCTTTAATCAACCTAAATATAAGGAAAATGAATTTTGAATCAGGTGAATATTGATTTATTTCATCATTGGATCCTTCAGAAGGAGAAAGGTTTTTAGAGGTGACATGTTTGAATTCAGAAGAAATAAATTAGTTATACAGAACCACTGTGTGAGAATCAAATTATGTCAACCAAAGTGCAGATGGGGTACTTAGTTGGAGAAGAATTACATCATGTGCTTAATACTTAGACACATGTCTGAAGAATTGGCAGTAGAGACTACATGAAGTATCCACAAGGAGGTGCGCAAGAATATACTATGAAGTAAGGTGGGTTGGTACAAAGACAAAGGAACCTCCCAGTTTTCATGGGTTGAACAACTTAGAGGAATTCTTGAAAAACTATGAGGAGGAATTTTTGGAAAATAATAGGTTGTTATCCCTAGATATTGTACTCAAGGAAACACGTACAATATAGTGGGGTGCACACAAAGAAACAATTCAGGCTGATAGGTATCAGTTTAAAAGGCTACTGCACATTAGATTTGGCATAGAACATGGAAGAAATATAGTGCATAAGTATGATGGGTGAGGAAGAATAGTGGAGCACCTAAAGAAATGAATAACACAATGGACGATGACACAACCAGAGGAATGGCCTCATCACTTCATTCATACATTGGAAGGGATCCCAGGGAACTGGTACATAGACCAGGAGATGTGCAGAGGAACTACAGAATGGGTAGTATTACAACAGAATTTTGTGGTAACCTTCTCATTTGAGAATGATAACCCCAACATTGATTAAGATATGAAGTTGATATGGGGAGTGATATTTTTTTATGAAACAGAGGTCAAAATTATAACAGAATATCAATAGAAAAATAGACAGATAGTTAAAAAGTTAATGTCATGATATCATGTCGAAGAGGAAGCACCAGATGAAGATGATCCATGCAACATTCAAATCATGGAGATTTAAGGAGAGAGAGAGGTGGAAGGTCCATATCTGTAGTTAGAGGAATTTGTTTCACCAATCAAAGTCAATAAATTCAACATTGGGATAGAAGAAAACTCGAAAAACGACAAGCATTGGAAACTAGTGGGATGAGCAGACACTAGAAAGGATAACAAAGTTATTGCGCGAATATAGTGAACTGTTTCCATAAACCTTTACAGAGATGAAATCCATAGCAGGTGAGCTAGGTGAGATGAAGATACCACTAAAACCAGATGTTATACATGTCAGACAAAGGCCTTACAGGATGAATCCAATGTATAAGAAGAAAGTGAAAGCAGAAATTGACTAAATGTTGGAAGTTGGTATCATAGAACCAGTTGAGGAATCTGAATGGATTAGTCCCATGGTAATCCGGGAAAAGAAACAAGGGGGGATTAGGATTTGTGTAGATTTGAGAAAATTAAATGATGCTTTCTTACATGATCATTTCCATACCCCTTTCACAGATGAGGTATTGGGCATATGGGAGGACATGAATCATATTCATTCACGGATGGATTCTCAGGTTACCATCATATTAAAATAGCTCCATAGGAAAATTATAATACTACCTTTTATACAGAATGGGGATCCGACCAATATAAAATCATGCCCTTTATATTGAAGAATGCACCAACTATGTTTTCAAGGGTGGTCATAGATACTTTTAAGGAGTTCATACATCATTTTTTAGAAGTATATCTGGATGAATAGACTGTTTTTAGTCTTTTGAATGATCATGTAGAATTTTTAAGACTAATGTTGGAAATATGCAGGCAATGTTAGATATCATTAAACATCAAGAAATGTATTTTTGGGACACCTTTTGGGATACTGTTGGGACATATAGTGTGTAGATAGGGTTTAGTGGTTGACCCTACTAAGATTGTTGTCATTGTGAACTTACCACCACCAAAGTCAGTGTGCCAGTTAAGAGCCATAATGGGGCATACATGCTACTACAAGAATTTTATAAAGGGGTATGCACAGATTATTCCACCGATAGAAAAGTTGTTGAAGAAGGACAATAGATTTCATTGGAATGAGGATTGTCAGCAGGGATTGGATACTTTAGAGGACAAGATGGTGACAACACCTATATTAGTTTTTCCATATTTGGAAAAGACATTTCATGTGCATGTAGATGCATCAACAATATCACTTGGAGAAATTTTGGTGTAGCCAGGAGCAGGGGACTTAGATCACCCTATAACCTTTGCAAGCAGGAAGTTATCATAGTCTAAGTAGAATTACAACACCAAAAAAAGAGAAGGCATAGCCATGGTATATGCACTTCATAAATTCAGACATTACTTATTGGGCAAGAATTTTAAAATGTTCACAGTTCATTATGCCCTCAAACACCTAGTCAACAAGCCAATGTTGTCAGGGGGAGGATATGTAGATGGCTATTATTATTTTAGGAATTTTATTTTGAAGTAATAGTCAAAACATGGAAGATAAATACAAGACCTAATCACTTTCAAGGGTAACCAATGGAGAAGAACCTATTAACTTGGAAGACAACTTCCCTGATGCACAATTATTTTTAGTACATGTAGCTGATGAATACTTCGTTGATGTCATTGAATTCTTAAGTACAAGAGTTGTGCCAAAGGAGTTTAGTAATGTGTAGAATAAAAATATGGTAGTTAGAGCTGTAGAATATCAACTCATTGCAGGTCATTTATACAATATGGGCGTGGAAAACATCTTGATAAGGTATGTATTGGAGCATAAACGGCCCAGGGTTCTAGCAGAATCTCATGAAGGAATAGATGGAGGACACTATGCAGGTAAATATACTGCATAGAAGGTATTGCGCACAGTTTTATGGTTGCAAACAATTCATAAAGATGCCAAAGAATATTTCCAGAACTCTATTGTATGTCAGAGGGATGAGATGCCCCTAAGACCACAAGTAACTCTTTAGGTATTTGACAAGTGGGAAATAGATTTTTTTAGACCGATTAATCCACTAGCAAGAAGGTCGGGAGGTAGATACATAATTACTTTGAAAAAATACTTAACTAGATGGGAAGAAGAAACACTAATCAAGGATTGCAACGTAGAGACAACATCACACTTCTTATTTGAGAAGGTGATCACAAGATTTGGATGTCCCGAGATTCTCATGAGTGACCAAGGCACCCATTTTATTAATAGTATCATCAAGGCTATGACTGAGGAGTTTGAAGTTTATCACCAGAAGAGTACACCATTTCATCCTCAGAAAATTGGGACAATAGAATATTTCAACAAGATTATGGAAAATGATTTGACTAAGATATGAAATGTTAACATAGATGATTGGGATTTAAAAATACCAGTAGTATTATGGGGATACAGGACTACATGCAAGAAGTTTATAGGACAAACACCATTCAAATTGGTGTATGGAAAAGAGGTAGTGGTTCCATTAGAATTTTCGGTACCCAGTCTTTGTGTAGCCGAAATTACTAATATGACTGAAAGAGGCACAATAAAAGAGAGGTTAAGTCAACTAATGGAAATGAAAGAAGACATGATTCTGGCAGGATTTCACCAAGAGGTACAAAAAGAAAGGGACAAATCTTGGCATGACAGACACATAAAGAAGAAGAGATTTAAGGAGGGAGACCTAGTTCTCCTCTTTGAAAACAAGTTTTGGCAACATCCTAGTAAGTTGAAAATGCATTGGTTATGGCCATATGAAGTCAATAATGTTAAAGACGGAGGATCTGTGTAGCTACATGACTTGGGAGGAACAAAACTGAAAGGAATGGTGAATGGTAGTCGAATAAAACTGTATAGGGAAAATTGACCTACTCATTCTCAATAATCACAGTGTAGTATGAAATCCATGTATGTAGTGTAATATAGTATATATTAGGAGAGAAAAGCTTATAAAAAGATGATAAAAAGGAGAAGAAGAAGAAAAAGGAATACAAAAATACAAAAATATAAAATAAATAAAAAAAGAGGAGGAAGTTAGCTGAACGGTAGGAATGTGGAAAAAGTCGCACGCAACAACTAATGGGACAAAATGGAAAGAAAATGCACAGGAAAAATTGGACACGGCGCAAATGCACGGAAAAAGTGAAAAATATGGGAAAAATAGTTATGACCAGGTCTATAAAGTGTGGAAAGCATGGTTTAGCTTGACACTTAGTGATTTTTTAGCACAGATCGAGCTAGAAGCATGTGCCCTAGGTGTGATTGTGAAAATAAGAGAGCAACTTTCCAACCCGCATACAACATGACACCTCCAAAGTTTGGCGCTGTATGGAAATACATATGATTTACTTGGAAAGGCCAAAGGAGAAAGGAAAGGATGGTGGAGACTGAGAATATCATAGAGATGGAAGATGTTATGACCTCGGAGATAGATTCACTCAACCCGATGAGGGTTGAGGAGGAAACCTCGACAACCGCGCAAGGAGAAATGGGTCAGAGCTCTATAAAACCAAACGTCAACACAAACCCTAACCCCAAAACACCTGCTAAACTCGAGGAAATGAAGGGTCAACAACATGGTCACGATGAAGAGGAGGTGTTGTTTGAGGACATCACCAACCAGATGGAAATTGAGGGGGAAGAATATGACACAATAGAAATAACGGTAGAAGGATAACTTGTTTTGACCATCAAAGAAAGGAACAGGACGTCACAGAAATCACACTTCCCTACATCCTGAACATAGTGGTAATCGTGGAGGACATGCTCGTGAAAGTGCCTAAACTAAGGTACTCAGACCATGATGTTTACGACGTGACAAAGTTCCTAGACTTGGCCAAGGAAGCTTACTTGGTGGACACAGGGGAAATTGGACCCCTAGGTAGACCTATCATGGAGACCATGCAATGGATAACATGGCTCTACAATTTTGGGATCATGAAACTCATATACATACCTCACTTCGAGCACAGTAAGAATGTGGGGTTGTGCATTAAGAAATTGTTGGCCTAGGTACATGGAGGGATTCTCTGGATGGATAGGCCAATCTAGATTAATGTGGAAATGATCTCCAAAATTACAGGGTTTCGCATAGTGGGTGCACAAACAGAAGAATACTTGGACAACAAAGTGTGTGAGAAAGACATTGTTGAGACAGTCAAGGCACAATTTGATACCAACAGAGGGAATAGGGGCATTGTTCCTAGAGACATGAACAATGATGCGACAAGGTTCTCCAACAATCTAATGGCTAGAAAAATGTTGTGGAAATGTAGGAAAGAATAAGCTCCATCATGAGTCATCGCAGTCATCATGGAGTGCACTAAAGGAATCATGTTTAGTTGGGAACCATACCTCCTAAACCATTTTTTGATAGACTATTGGGATGCACAGGACAATGGAACTAAGTTCCATTATTCCCAGCCCCTTATCCTCATTGCTTTAGCCACTTGGCAGGAGCCAAAACATTTGGATTTTCTACATAGGAAAGGGAAGTGCTACACATATTTGTACAAATCCCTCTAGAAAGCCAAGGATACCAAAAATCAACAAGAAAATAGCACAGTGTTCTCTATGCTTCTTGAATATATACAACAATGAACAACCAATGTGTGGTGCATCCTTGTGGAAGTGGTTCAGGCACCATATGTGGATCCAAGCCACAAGGGATCCAAAGAAGAAATGGTTGGAGATGCAATATTGCATCACTAGAGAAGAGGTCGATTGGATAATCAAAGACTAGCATTCACAGTGGAAGGTGCTAGTAGAAAAACCAACAACAAATCCAGTAGCAATGAAATCAGCCAAACCCAAGGGGCAAGCCGAGGTAGGCCCATCAACAAAGACAGATATCCCATTTGATAACACTAGGAAGGTTGTGGCACGCACTCAGGCGTCTGGAAGCAACACAGTACAGAAGAGGCCAAGGAGGAAAAAAATGGTTCCTAGGGAAAACGTTCAAGGTGATGCCAAGAATGGAGAAACATATCGAGTCAGAGAAGAAGGGGCACAAATGAAAAAGAGTGGGGCGTATCCCTCACATGAAAAAAAATATATAGCGCAAGTGGAGGAAACATGCAAAAAGATTAAATACTCCATGAAGGCCCCACTCATCACCCTGACAAAGGACGATGTTGAATTTATGGAAGACAAGGTCCAAGACAAGGGGAAGATGTGATCCGCATCACAAAAGCATAGAGAGAGGAGATAATGGCCAAACTCACAGAATTCCATGATACTCTACAACGACTACAAATTCATATAGTATAGCAGGCTACAATGCACCAGCCAAAAAAGACAGAACAACCCCCTACGTAGAGGGAAAAATAAGATACAATTCAGATAGTGGTGCAGGACAGTGACACATTCATGGTCACACAATAGATGGTCAGAGTTGATGAGGAGACCACACAAAAATCCATGGGGGACATAGACCAATTTGAGTTGGTCATGGCATAGATACCCACGAAAGCACTATACGACCTCCAGGCCAGTGTAATGAAAGATGTACAATCCAAAGCCCGTGCAAAGTCCACCAACTTGGAAGTTGGTAGGGGGGTTGCAGATATGTTACAAATTACCTTCGACCAGTTGACTTTGGAAAAAGAGGAGGAAAAAGAATGCACTAACAAGCTAGCGCATGGACTAACAATGGTATATAATCACATTTCAGACAGCGCGCAAGCACCATATAGGAGCATAGAAGAAAAGATAAAGATCATTGCCCAGAAAGTTGAGGGATATAGGCAGGAGATAGAGGATTTGAAAGAAAAAATTAATCCTACACCTCCTCCTCAAGTCCGAGAGAAAATAGAACAACAAGCATCCTTCCAGACAGCTAAGATGGAAAGGGAAGCTAAGGAAGTCACAAAATGTTTTGACAGAACTATGCAAATATGGACTACTTTGGAGGAGGATGAAAAGGTCCAATAGTTAGAACAACAAGAGGAGAAAATTAGCGTTGCAATGCTTGAAAGGAACACAGGAGATGACGACCCTGCAGGCAGACTTAGAAATGGCACAGATCAATAAGCAAGCAAGGCAGGCCTAGATGGATCCCCTCTAGGAGCAAGAAATGAAAATAATTGTGGAACTGGAGGAAGAGAAGACAAGGATGGTGTGGACACATATAGAGAGAACAACATTTTTGCAAGAACATATAACAACGTAGATGGTCGAGGCGCTAGCAGAAAAAGATCTACAGGTGAAATAGAAAGGGAAGGAACTAGCAGAAAAGTTTTACAGCTTGGAGAAGGTTGTACAGGGAGTGCGCAACACCTAAGTGGATCAGGACGAGCCACATTTAGGTGTTGGGGTCTTGTTCCCGTAGGCCTATTTTGGGAGAAATATTTATTTTTGAAGAAAATCCTATTTTTGGAAGAGAAGGTCTATTTTTGGAGCACACACCTTAGGAGGCAGGAAAGCAATATGTAGAAAAATAAGGGAAAGAAACATGCAGGGGAAAAGAAATGTGGCACGCATGCAGATAGGCATAACCATGTTAGGTTTAGGTTTTTTGACAATATTGTAATGGCTATAAGCCAATAGACTAGAATAAATAAAGACCTATGAGGTCAATGTTGAGTTTGGTTCATTATTATGAGTTCGTCAGTTGTTATTGTGGTTGAGTAGAATAAGGCAATTTTTTAGGGTTAGGTCACAGGATGTGGAGCCTGGTGTGATCTAGTCATCCTCGCAGAGGGTACTTACCCTCTTTTTTATTGTAATCCTGAAGATTTAATGCGCGCAACATAGATTTTGCAGCAGAATGAATAAAAGAGCAGAAGATCCAGATCTTTGTGGACATATCCCAGGAGGTTACTTGGGCTAACCCAGTTTTTGTTCTCGAATAGGTTTCCAGCATAACCCTAAAAAACATCGTCCCTCCTAGTAAACCAAAAGGCAATGCTACGCATAGAGTGCATAGCGTAGTCTCACCTGAGATAGCTTTATGTGGGATTGCAATACTCAGGTGTTTGGAGTCTAGGAAGGAGTGTGGACTGTGTTTTGATTATTTTTTGTATGAATCAACATCATTAATCATTCATCTACTTATAGGATTCATTCATCATTAGTTATGCATGCATGTTCTTATAATTAGATTTTACCCTTAATTCTTTAACTGATGATTAAAAGAACAATAACAACAATCATTCATAACACGTAGAACACAACATTTTACTATGGTTCACCCCTTCCTGGGCTACGTCCACAAAGATCTAGCTCTTCTCCTCTTTTATTCATTCTACAACAAAATATGTGCTACGTGCATTACATTTTCAATATTGCAATCAAAATGAGGGTAAGTACGCTCTAGGAGGCTAACTAGATCACAACAGGCTCCACAGCCTGTGACCTAACCCTAAAAAAATAGTTTATTCTACTCAACCACAATATCAACTGACTTCATAATAATCAACAACCCACAAACTCATAATAATCAACCGAAATCAACCTGGACCTCCTAGGTATTTATTTATACTACTCTGATAGCTTATAGTCATTACAATATTGTCAAAAACCCTAACCCTAACATGGTTAGGCATGTATGCATGCACGACACGTTGATTTTCCTCTTGCATGTTGATTTTCTTTCTTTTTCTGCATGAGGATTTCCTACCTCCTATGGCGCACGCTCCAAAAATATACCTTCTCTTCCAAAAATAGGCCTTTCTCCAAAAATAGATCTTTCTCCCAAAATAGGTTTGCTCCAACATCGTCCTTTCAAACTTTTTTTTCTCTCTCTACAACACAATATGAGTGTATAAAGAAAAATAAATCATGATGTATTTCAGTTATAGACATACTCATAACCTCACACATCAAGGGGCATCCATTATCACCTAAAAATCACTCACATAGCTACATAGATGATCATCAGAAGGGTCATTAGTTCAATACACTAAGGTGAATGTTCATGGCATTAATACACCATATTTAGCGGGATAAAATCTATCCACAATGGTTTTTTTTATCATCCGTGTGACCCAACAATATATATTTTGTGCAATCTACATGCGCCCATGTTATTATTCCTTCGAAAGTCACGTGGATCAGCTAGAAGTGAATTTTCACCAACTTTCGGTGCATTGATGACCAACAATCCCATCAGATCTAATTCCCAGATGAAGGGCCAATAGGCCTCAATACCATGGGCATTGAATGATAGTACTACAAGTGGATGCATGTCCACTCATGCATGGGAGGCCACACCCAAGTGACCTCCCCTTTTCCATTGAAACCAATTTTTATCAAGCTTGTTGGAAGAATTTAAAACAGGCTATTAGCATGAACAAAGATAAGAAAATCCAAAGAAATGTTATGTTGGTTGAATGATCTTAAATAATCCTTGTTTCTCACAAACTCATCCACACTTTCATAGGAATTACAGCTTGGTGTATTAGACCTCTCACCCATTGATATCTTTGTACACATCTTCTTACAATTTCATTTTGAGAGAGAGAGAGAGAGGCTCTACAATGGAAAAGGGAACCCATCCCTAGGAGAAAGAAGGGACATCATCTACTCACCAACTACTCTATGGTGTTGTACTCAAAGATTTTCCATTAGTATAACATATCTCACCTTGTTTTATTCCTTTTCTTACATGTTATTCTTTTATTTCCTTATTTTTTTATATTATTTGTTTTATGGTGTTCCACTAACACTCTAATTATTCTTTGGGTTGCTATTTAAACCTAGGCTAACACTGAATTTCCCTTTTTGTTCACCCAAGTGGCAAAAGAGATAAAATAGTGAGGATTTCCTCTCCAGACTGTCAGGGCTATCAAGACCCCAACCTTCCACTCTTATACCTATAATTCACCTTTACCATCCCAAGGAAGTTTATATACCCCCTTCTAAAGGGGGTTAATTATCTTCCATCCACATTCATTCCTCATCCTGCACAAGTTGAATCCTCTCCATTTTTGGGACTAAAATATAACCTATGATCCAAGAATACAGGTATTAATTCACTAATGTAAGGAATGGAGGGAGGTTTGGGTAATTTTGAGGACCTCGAGAGGAAGTTTTCACATAGGGGAAGAAAATACCTAATATCCCTCATGTAGAAACAAACAAACTCAAAAGTATAAAATGGGAAACAACTTTCTCTCATTACGTACCTTGGAAAAAATGCCTAGGAAATTATCCCTTATGATTATTCTCTCCTTGAACTATGGAGGGATAGCCAATCCCTCCAAGAAATTGGTCATAAAAATGTTTGTGGAAACCCACAAACCATCAATCATTTTCATTCAATAAACAATGATGGAAGGAGTTATAGTGATCAAATATCTCTCCCCAACATTTCCAAGATGGTATTTCATGGCTACTGATGCATAGGGGATATCAGGGGGGATTATCACTAAATGGAAGAATCAGTCTCTCCTTTTAAAAAATACATGGGATATTAGGGCTAGACTAGTCACTGTGGTCCAATATGAGAAGATGGATATGGAGTTTATGTGTATTAAACTATACGAACTTTACTCAAGTTACAAAACTTTCAGGAATCCACATTCTACAAACCTCTGTTCAAGAAAGGATATGACCTGGGTGGAGATTTCAACTTTACTCTGGGAGCTAGTGAAATGTGTGGACTGACAACTCAGTTGGACCCACTAGCTAATTTTTTTCTCACCCTTTTGGGGGAAATAGGTTTTCTATACATTCAACAAGAAAATATTACATCCACTTGGAGAAACATAAGAACAGGAGATGCACGAGTGGCAAAGAGACTAAACATATTTCTTATCTTGGAAATGTTGGCACCCAAAGTTTTGGGTAAATATTGTGTGTGTGCACAAATGAAGTTGTGCATGCCTATTCCAGTTATGTGCGCACTCAAGCAGTTGCATGAGGGGTGATAGGAGGCATGCACACCAGATCCAGTTTTTTTAATGTGCGTCAATTCACGTTCAACCAAATGTATGTCAGTCCAAGTTTTGTGATGAATTCTAGAAATCAAGAATATATTGCATGCACATTGGAATCAAGAAAATAATCTTCGGGAAATCTCCCTGAATGATTACTACAAGCAACACGAGGAACAAAAATCAGAAATAAGATGACTTGAAAATGTAGTTGAGATTGCCACGATTCCAAAGAGTCTACATGGAATGCATTCGTGTGAAAAAAGCGTGTGGGACTAGCAGTTAGAGGAACGAGTGGGGTAGAACTGAAAGTGACAAAGTGCCATATCCTATTAGCAAATAAAAGGGAGCAATGACAACATAAAGAGAGTTAGATTGTTAGTCAGTTGGTTGTTTTTTTGATAGTTGTGGGTACTGTTGCCAATGAGCTTGCTTTAATCCTATGTTCTATAATGTCTCTGGTTGTAAGTTCGAGTTTATCACATTTGCAGAGTCTAATATAAAGTGCATAGCACTGTGTAATGTAACATTGGGAAAATGTGTAAAAGAGAAAGGCTTTGTTGTTGTCAATTGATGAGTCTCTTAATTTATGTTTGTGATGGAGGAATGAAGATAATAAAGATAAAATGATTATGGCCTTATGATGTGTTACTCATGTGTCAATTGAATGTGTGTTTTTGTTGCATACTATTAGTTATTAAGTATTTTTCAATGGATTTTCTGAATTCCAACCCAGATGGTGCAAATAGTACTTCATCATCATCAACAGAATACCAAATGGTCTTTGTGATCCTCATGGCATCTCAGGTGAGACCTTCTTCAATCTTTGGTTGAGGATTGATATGCATGTTATCACTCTATAATTTTTCTTGGATGTAAGAGAAAAACCTAGAGGTAACCACAAAACTACTTCATGACTGAAAGCTAGCACTTTCAATCCAAAGGGGGCTCCCTCAATCATATTTTTTATACAATGGCCATATCAATAAGTAAGAGCAAGGTTTTAATGGTGGTTTACAAATATGAGAAAGAGATTCCTATGAATTTGCTGCCAAAATTAATATATGAGTTTTAATCATGCAATCTCTCATTATGCTACTTAAAAAACCCATATGGATACATCATAATCCCAAAATTTCGAGTTTATTGTTTTGTGTGCCAACACTGGCTCCATGAGTCAAATAATTGGCATAAAATTTATGAAGTCCCAACATTGGCTCCATATGGGGATGGCATCCTCACTGTGAGGTGATAAAGAACCTATAGACCTGTGCTTGATCCATTGGGATGTTCCCAACCTAAAGACTACAACCCATACCAATACTCACCTTAACCAAATCCATTCTTCAAACTGAAACCAAAATTGTACACTGTTGGAAAAATATGCTCAAACTGCAATCCGAAAACACACATGCTAAAAGGGGTGCTAAAAAATGTGAGCTTATTTGAAACACTTGTACCTACTAAACTAAACCATAAGTTGCTCGATCAAGTGAAATAGAAAATCTAGTGCAACCATGCAAGCATCTTGTACACTGGGTGAATTCCTTGAATGTCTTTCATCAGGGGTGAGAGGAAAACCTCGCTTAATGGAAAATCAGATAAAATTATCTTTGAAAAAATTTAAAATCTTAGGCCCACTTACTGACTCCAGGAATGTTGCAAGAGGATCTTCAAAAGAATGCAAAAGACTATAATCACGTATCAACCCTCCGACTGCATTCTTGCTTCCATGCATTTCAACTTTATAGTTGTCGCAAAGAGACTGGAAATTTTCATAATATTACTGCAATGAAATGCCTATTGGAAACAAAAACATGTATGGTTTTGACACTAACTCATAATCACCTTCATTCTCAGGCTCAAAACTAATCAAAGGATGAAAATTTTGATTGCATAGATCCTCCAAATAACAATCTACAAGGTCATGAGAGACATAAAAGGATTGTTGTTGATTCATAATATTCTCATTCTGCTCCATAAATCGTATGTGAATTTGTATCAACTCGCACTCTTTTCCTTCATTAATGATTTTAAAATTCTCTTTGATAAATTTGAATGAAGAAAAACATAATGGGAAAGAGTTACCTTCATCTAACTCACAATTTTATTCATGTTCCATGTCATTACAAAAATATATAGGCTGAATGATTTCATTAGACTGATGAAAAGAATCATTTCCTGGTGAAAAACATACAATTGGTTGCTCTACATAATCAACATCATACTCATGATAATACTAATCATATTTAGGTAAACTAAAAATCTCTGTAGTATCATCAACTATGAAAAATGGGACAACAACTTGCTCTTCGACATGACTTTTATCCTCTACAAAAACATCATCATTAAAAACTTCGAAAACAATCTCGGAAAATTCATCTTTTTTCTCATGTTGAAAAGGATCAGGATGTAAATCAACTCCTTCTTTTTCATGCACAGTCTCATGTTCTACAACATTCCACTCATCATTCTCAATCTCATTAGATAACTTACCACAAGCTAGAAGGTTATATTCTACTTCGTGAGCATAAAAAAAAATCTGTTGCAAGGTAGCATACCTCCTCTCCATCAAAAGAAAAGTTAAATATGAATGAAAGGTTGTCGTATAACATAGCCTAGCAATAGATTCAGAGGGTTGGATATTTTTAGGCATCTTGTAGTAAACATTATGAAATATTTTATTAAACATGGAGACAGTCTCATCTTTTTGTCTTGTCATGGCATGAAACTCTGAAAGGCACATATCCCAAGATGTCCTCTCACCCCAAAACCTCAGAAAAAATTCACTCACTTCCTCCCATGAACTGATGGATTCAGGCTGCAAATGCCTAAACCATCCCTTGTCATTCCCCTGTAGTGAATGAGAAAAGGCTCTCATAGAAACATCATCATGCTCAACTTCAAAAAGGTCAATCAAATGCTCCAAATTCTAAAGTTGTTCTTTGGCTGTAAGGTTATCAAATTCTCCCTCAAATTTGGGAATGTATTGTTGGATTACTGAGAGGGGGGGTGAATCAGTAATAGCATAATTATAATCCTTTTTCTTCAAATTGTATATCAATGTAGAATTATTATCCAATAATGAGCAGTAATAAATAAACAATCACACACATACACAGTACACCAGTGTTTTACGTGGAAACCCAAATCGGGAGAAAACCACATAAT
>JZKD02S1106583.1:136324-159205 GCA_000966675.3 Picea glauca
TTTTGGGGCTTCTAGATGACATATGAGGGTCCTCCAACTTCGTAAGGCCATAACTCTCAAACCGTGAGGAGTTATGTGGAATTCCACATACCACCAGAAATGGCATGACATGTACTATCCATATACAATAGTATTGTATGAAAATATATCATAACTCATACCGTTACCCATTAAACAAACATGGGTCCATTACCCAAACCTGGGGTCTCCAACTTCTCATGGCCATAACTCTCTAACCATGAGGAATTATGTGACGTTACACATACCACCGAAAATGACATGACAAGAACTATCCATATAGGATATTTTCCCTAACAAATTCACTGTCCTTAATCTCATTATTCCACAATTAAGCATGGGTTCTCTTACTCCACAAAGCGTCTTCCCATGAGGGCTTTCACCATAAGGGGACCACTTTGGAGTTCATCCATATTTAGTTCTTATCAACCATGAAAAAACAATAATGAGTCATATTTACATCAAACACTATTGGTTCCATTACCCAAACCATTGTGCTATGGGTCTTTCTTCAAGGGTTGACATCAATGACAATGAACCTTAATCAACATGTATTTGTAATGCTTTGGAGGAAAGTCATGAAGGACATGGGGTAATTCTATTGGCCTATATCTTTGCAGAATCTTGGAGGATTTAAGATCATATACAATAGGTCTAATTTCATCTTTGGACTCATGAGACTCGCAATACTAACCATGGTCATCATATGGCTCAGGGAAAGGATCTTGGTCAATATCAATTATGAAAGAAGAAGATACATTTATATCTTTTAAGTGAGGATATACAATATTAGTTCTCTGGTATTTATTTGTATGCATTAAGAAATGGAAAATATTTTAATACTTTCACAAAATGACAAGAGGTAATTGATAAAAAGGAATATTACATCTTGGAGAAAAATCAAACTTTGATACCTGAATCTTTGTACCTTCATGTTTCTGTCAACGAGGCTAATCCTCCATCGAAGTATTTAAATTTGATTGAAGCATTATTGGATTCACCGGGTGAATGATGCACAACATCTTTGTGTTTGGCCTATGTTCACCATTAGAAGTCAAATCTGATCTTTTTTGTTCTTTCCCAGGGAATATTTTACCTCTATTCCCCGACGACGACGCCAAAATGTTATCACTCTATAATTGTCCTTGGTTGTAAGAGGAAAACCCAGAGGTAACCACAAACCTATTTCACGACTAAAATTTGGCCCTTTCAATCCAAAGGAGGATCCCTTAATGAGATTTGTTATACAATATCCAGATCAATAAGTAAGAGAAAGGTTTTAATGGTCATTTACAAATATGATAAAGAGACCATTAGGCATGGAGTCAAATTTGAGTGTTTATATAGGTTATTCGTGACTATTTTAGAGTGATCTAGAAAGAAGAGGCATGGCAAATAATGTTTTTTCAATCAATAGGATGGTTGCAATATGGTGGCAAAAAATAGAATCAACAGTCCATTACATTTAGAGCATCTGACTATCGAAAAATTCTAAATGCAATTTTAGAAGAAGCTGGTGAAATATTCAATTGTATGAGTTTAGGGCATCAATCATTAGATGAATTCCAAGCCATTTATTTTCAATTGAATACTAGAAGATGCAACATCCAATGGAATACAAATATAGGAAAAAACATACACATTTAAGGAATCACAAACTTCAAAACACTATCACATGAATCTCTGGTAGGATAACTCTGTTCTTCTGCATTAATACTTTATTAATGCTCATAAAAATATTTACAAGCCAATAAGTTTGTTATCTCAAAATTCCAACCCGAAACTCTTCTTTCCCCTTCAATATATAATCTCACATCCCATCTCAACCCAAGGAGGTCAAAATCCTTAGGGTTTCACATTCAAGAAGGAGTTACAAACTAACTCCTTTTTTTAGGGTTTAGTTTTTAATTAATTAAATTTGGCAAAAATGTGTAAAAAGAGTTTGTAAATGTCCCTTTGAATCGCCCAAACCATGACACTTGTGAAAAAACTGAGAGAAGTTTTGGTAGATGAATCCATTCTTGAGAAAACCTCTTTAGAGTGATCCAAGAAGCAGAGGAATGGCGAGATAATGTTTTTTTAGTCAATAGGATGGTTGCAGTATGGTGGCATAAAAGAGAATAAACATTCCATCACATTTATAGCATCTAACTGTAGATGAATTCTAAATGCAATTTTAGAATAAGCTGGTGAAATATTCAACTATATGAGTTTAGGGCATCAATCATCACATGAATTTGAAACCATTTATTTTCAATTGAATACTAGAAGATGTGACACCCAATGGAATACATATATAGGAAAAACATACACATTTAAGGAAACACGGACTTCAAAACATCGTCACGTGAATCTCTGGTAAGATAGCTCTTTACTTCTGCACTAATACTTTATTAATGCTTAGAAAAATATTTACAAGCCAATAATTATGTTATCTCAAAATTACAACCCTAAAATATTCTTTCCCTATCAATATATAATATCACATCCCATCTCAACCTAAGGAGGTCGAAATCCTTAGGGTTTCACATTCAGGAAGGAGTTACAAATTACCTCCTATTTTTTAGTGTTTGGTTTTTAACTAATTAAATTTGGAGAAAATATGTAAAAATAGGTTGTAAATATCCCTTTGAATCACCCAAACCATGACACTTGTGAAAAACCTGAGAGAGGTTTTTGTAGATGAATCCTTTCTTGAGAAAAGCCTCTCTCATTTTTTTTAGATAAATCACCATCATCTCGGAATATGCACTTTAAGTTGACTGCAAAAACAATCAACTACAGGAAATTTCACAGCACAATTTCGCAGCAAGCAGGGTTAAATGATTTAAAAGGTGGAAAAACAACTTTAAAAAATGGATTTCATGGTTGGGTGACTTGGAAACATAAGAAACATTGACTCCCATGCTTTAAATCCCATGATTTCCTGGTCATTATGGAGGAAAAAAAACATCAAGTCTAATGAAATCAGGTTAATGATGGTTGAAGGTGATTTAGATAGAATCCAGGTGTATTATAACAAATTATTCCAAGCATACAGTCAACAGTTAAGAGTGTGATAAGACCTTTTAATCGTATTATACTCTTCACATTTTGTATCTTATGATGGGTGTCAATAAGTCATTTAGTTACCGAATGCTTTGACTTTCGGTAACTAATGACTATGAAATTTTGATTTTTAGCTACCGAAAAATGTGTTTGCTGCCAAAATTAAATATGAGTTTTCATCATGCAATATCTTATTATGATACTTAAAAAATGCATATGGATGCATCATAATCCCAAATTTTCAAGTTTATTGGTTGGTGTGCCAACACTGGCTCCATGAGGCAAATAATTGGCATGAAATTTATGAAGTGCCAACATTGGCTCCATATGGGGATGACATACTCCCTACGAGGTGCCAAATAATCCATAGACATGTGCCTAATCCATTGGGATATTCCCAACCTGAATAATACAAATTGTACCAATCCTCACCTGAACCAAATCCATTCTTCAAACTAAAATCAAAATTGTACATTGTTGGAAAAAGATGCTCAAAATGTAATATGAAAACACACATGTTGAAAGGGAAAATGTCAACTTATTCGAAACACTCCTACCTACTGAACTAAACCATAATTTTCTCGATCAAGTGAAATAAAAAATTCAATGCAACCATGCAAGCATCTTGTACACTGGGTGAATTCCTTGCATGTCTTTCTTCAGGGGTGAAAGGAAAACCTCGCTTAATGGCAACGCAGATAAAAGATAGGAAAAAAAATTATCTTTGAAAAAATTTAAAATCTTAGGCCCACTTACTAACTCCGGGCATGCTACAAAAGGATCTTCAAAAGAATGAAAAAGACTATTGTCCGATATCAACCCTCCAACTACATTCTTGCTTCCATGCATTTGAATCTGATAGTTGTCACAAAGAGGCTGGAAATTTTCATAAGAGTGTTGCAATGAAACCCCTGCTGGAAACAAAAACATTTCTGTTTTTGACATTAGCTCATAATCACCTTCATTCTCAGGCTCCTAGCTAATCAAAGGCTAAATTTTTTGAATGCAGAGATCCTCTAAATAACAATCTACAGGGTCATGAGAGACATAAAAAGATTGTCATTGATTCATAATATTGTCATTCTGCTCAAGAAAGCCTATGTGACTTTGTATCAACTCACACTCTTTTCCTTCATTAATGATTTTAAAATTCTCTCTGAGAAATTTCAATGAAGAAAAACATAATGGTAAAGAGTTACCTTCATATAAATCACAATTTTCTTCATGTTCCATGTCATTACAAAAATATATAGGCTGAATGATTTCATTAGATTGTTGAAAAGAATGATTTCCTGATGAAAAACATACAACTGGTTGCTCTAGATAATCATCATCATACTCATCGTATTTAGGTAAACCAAAAACCTATGCAGTATCATCAACCAGGAAAATTGGGACAACAACTTGCTCTTCAACAAGCTGACTTTTATCCTCTGCAAAAACATCATCATTGAAAACTTCGAAAAAATTCATAGCAAAGTCATCTTTCTGCTCATGTTGAAAAGGATCAGGATGTAAATCAACTCCATCTTCATGCACAGTCTCATGTTCTATAGCATTCCATTCACCATTCCCAATCTGATCAGATAACTTACCACAAGATAGAAGGTTATCTTCTACTTCATGAGCATCAAAAAACATATGTTGCAAGGTAACAAACCTCCTCTCCATCAGAAGAAAAGATAAATCTGAATGAAAGGTTGTCACATAACACAACCCAGTAGCAACTTCATAGGGTTGGATATTTTTAGGCATCTTGTAGTAAACATTATGAAATCTTTTATTAAACATGGAGACGGTCTCATATTTTTGTCTTTTCATGGCATGAAACTCTAAAAGACACAAATCCCAAGACTTCCTCTCACCCCAAAACCTCATAAAAACATCACTCTTTTCCTCCCATGAACTGATGGATTCATGATGCAAATGCCTAAACCATTCCTTGGCATTCCCCTATAGTGACTGAGAAAAGGCTCTCATACAAACATCATCATGATCAAATTCAAAGAGGTCAATGAAATGATCAAAATCCTGAAGGTGTTTTTCAGCTGTAAGGTTGTCAAATTATCCCTCAAATTTCGGAATGTATTTGTAATGCTTTGGAGGAAAGTCATGAAGGAAATGAGGTAATTTTAGTGGCCTATATCTCTATTGAATCTTGGAGGATTTAATATCATATACAATAGGTCTAATATCATCTTTGGTTTTATGAGACTCGCAAGACTGACTATGGTCATCATATGGCTCAAGGAAAGGATCTTGGTCAATATCAGTTATGTAAGAAGAAGGTACATTTACATATTTTAAGAGAGGATATACAAGATTAGTTATTTGGCCTTTATTTGAATGCAGTAAGCAATGGAAAAATATTTTAATACTTTCAGGAAAGGACAAGAGGTAATTGATAAAAAATAATATTACATCTTGGAGAGAACTCGAACTTTGATACCTAGATCTTTGTCCCTTCATATTTTTTTCAACAAGGCTCGTCCTCCAGCGGAGTCTTTGAATTTGATTGAATCATTATTGGATTCTCCAGGTGAATGATGCACAACCTCTTTGTGTTTTGACTCTGTTCACCATCAAAAGTAAAATCTAATCTTTCTCGTTCTTTCTGAGGGAATATTTCACCTTCATTCCCTGACGACGACACCAAAATGTTATAACGCTATAATTTTTCTTGATTGTAAGAGGAAAACCCATAGGTAACCGCAAACCTACTTCAGGACTAAAATTTGTCCCTTTCATTCCAGAGGGGGTTCCCTCAATGAGATGGTCATATCAATAAGTAAGAGCAAGGTTTTAATTGTGGTTTACAAATCTGAGAAAGAGACCATTAGGCATGGAGTCAAATTTGAGTGTTTATATAGGTTATCAATGACTAGTTTAGAGTGATCCGGGAAGCAGAGGCATGGAAGATAATGTTTTTTCATTCAATAGGATGGTTGTAGTATGGTGGCAGAAAAGAGAATCAATAGTCCATTAGATTTAGATCATATGACTGTGGATGAATTCTAAATGCAATTTTAGAAGAAGATGGTGAAATATTCAACTGTATGAATTTAGAGCATAAATCATCAGATGAATTCCAAACCATTTATTTTCAATCGAATACTAAAATATGAAACATTCAATGGAATACCGAGATAGGAAAAAACATACACATTTAAGGAATCTCCCAAACCATGACACATGTGCAAAAACTGAGAGATATTTTTGTAGATGAACCCGTGCTTGAGAACAAATTCTTTATTTTTGTTGAGATCAATCACCAGCTCGGAATCAACACTTGAAGTTGACTGCAAAAACAGTCAACTACAAGAATTTCACAGAAAAATTTCATAGCAACCAGGAAATTTCATAGAAAGCAGGGTTAAATGATTTAAAAGGTGGAAAAACAACTTTGAAAACCTGATTTCGTGGTTGGATGAATTTTCCACATAGGCAGCATTGACTCCCATGCTTGAAAACCCATGATTTCCTTACTGTTATGGAGGAAACAAACATCAAGTCTAATGAAATCGAGCTAATGATGGTTGAAGGTGATTTAGAAAGCATGTAGGCGAATTATAACAAATTATTCCAAGCGTACAATAGACGATTAAGTGTGTGATAAGAAATTTTAGTCGCTTATTATACTATGCACATTTGGTAGCTTATGATGGGTGTCAGTAAGTTGTTTAGCTACCAAATGATTTGACTTCTAGTAGCTAATGGCTATGAAATTTTTATTTTTAGCTACTGAAAATCACATTTGCTACCAAAATTAAAATATGAGTTTTAATCATGCAATATCTCATTATGCTACTTAAAAAACCCATATGGATGCATCATAAGCCCAAAATTTCGAGTTTACTAGTTGGTGTGCCAACAATGGCTCTGTGAGGAAAATAATTGGCATGAAATTTATGAAGTGCCAACAATGTCAATGCCTTGGGTTTTTGTTGGTGAACTCTGGACGAACCCTGGGTCTTCAACCCCCCAACGTTAAGAAATACGGACGCAAGTGAGAATGATCCAATAAATGGTTCCATTGCTAGTACCTGTAGGTTTTTTATTGAGTGATGAAGGCAAAGAATGCGGTGGTATCCATCTTACGAATAAATTTGATGTTTGTTTAATGGAAAGGAAGATGAATTTTCTCGACGAGAAACTCAAGGTTTGAACACTAATGTGAAGAAATGGAATGACATGTACCTATACTCTAATACGCATGAAATTTTATTTTTTTAATTTCTCTATCTATTATACGAATGGTTGAAAAGGTAGACTGCTACCAATACTGATTTGAGACCGCAATATCCATTGGTCTAGGATCAAGTCACGATTGATAGGCTAAAGGCATTAGATAAAAAGTGGAATCGAGCTATCAATTTTTGTTTTACTCGGTTGAGGGAAGGATATATAATTGAATTTGTTGAATACATTGATTCTTTCAGCGAGGATGAAAGAAAGTTCGCAAAAGGTCCTAGAAGAAGGATGTTAGAATAAATACCACTCTAGATAAAAATGTTTTTCATCGAGAAGGGGTTGATGTGCATGGATCCTGACATGATGGCTAAGTAGATGCCTCTAGCACTAGGGTGGAATGAAAATATAGGGGGAAAGTGAGAGAGAATATGGATCCATTGAGGAGGATCTAGAAGTTGTTAACATGAGGTGTGGAATAGGATGGACCTAGAAGAGAAAAGGAGAGAAAGTGTCAAAAGGTATGAAATAAGAGTTGATTCAAGAAGGAGAGCATAACAAAGAAGAGGAATGAAATTAGAAAGGGATGTGCGATGAGGGGTAAGATCCATAATGAAGAGGAAGGAGACCACACCAGGAAGAAGTGTAGAAGAGTGTGTTGTGTTAGAGAGGAGAAAATATGAGGATAGGCTCGCGAAGAGGTGCAACATTGAGAGTAGGGTATCTGGTGGAAATACAATAGTAGTGGTAGTATGGTCTTGGAAGACAAATTATGAACCCCTTGGTTGTTTTGAAGTATCACAACTTTGGAGGAAGAATAGGCATAGAGAAGAGGCACAAAAGTAGGAGAGTAAGATGGAGGAAACCCTAGTGGTTGGAAAGAAGAGTTAGCAATAGTGGATGGTATTGTGTGGATACACATGGAAAAATATCTGGGTTACCTCACAAGAAATGTTAGAAGAAGATGGATCTATCCCCCCTTTGAACCAACCCCCTTCTGCACTTGTATCCAAGAAGAAAGAGCAGCAAACAACGAGTTGATTGGAGTAGAAACAATAGTAGGAGAAGATATAAGGGAAGCAATGAGTGAATAATAAAATGATGTCAGTTCTAGTTCGCCAGGATGAGTATTAGTACCAAGATCCCATATATCCAACAATTAGTTTGGAGGAAATAAATTGAGAGTGAGGACGACGAATCAGGATAGTACCTTGAGGTTACTTATTTCCATGGAATGGGTAGATATGATCCAAAGTAGCATCCGTTCACCTGTGAGGTGATATGGTATCTGAAGAGGATCATAGATGAGGCATCGAATATTGTGCACCTAGAGACCACATTTAGGGATAGACCCTTGAGATGGTATATGAAGTACAAGGCCACTACACCAGTGGGATAGATGAGGTCCCTGATAGATATCAAGAGAGATCTGCTTAAGGAATTCCAAAATCATAAGTTGGAGTCTCAACATATTACAGAGATTAAGGAAATTAAGTAGAAACCAGGAGAAACTGTGCAAGATTATGACCAACAGTTCAAGATTTTGCTGGTTAGGCTGACGTTCCAGATATAGGATGTGCATCATATAGAATGATTCATTGCAAGGTTTCTTCACCATATATGAGTCCTTATTAATCATCAGAAGGTGAATACTTAGGAATAAGCAGTGGACATTATGATGTGCCTAGAGGCTACACCTGAAGGCGAATAAACATTAGCAGGTTTGGTGCACGTATAGTCTCATCTGGCCAACCTGATGATGCAATTGCAAGACATGTAAAAGATAAAATTTGTATGCAATCACGTATGGTGCACAACGTGTAGGTCAGAGGGGAATCATAGAGATGAATTTCCTACACTACAAAAATATATGGCAACAGGTGCACCGAGTCCGTTTCTAGTTGGACCTCGGGTGGAGTGGTGCAAATTTTGTAGGCAGTGGAGCCATATACCACCCCATTTCCCAACGTTAGAGAAATATTAGAAGACACACCATACTCCATTATGTGAATTCTTCAAGTCCATGGGACACAATGTGAACAACTCTCGGTCACTCTAGTTGATGTGAGACCATACCCATGATGTATTTTGGGTTGAAGAGGAACAAAAGGGTGGTGATTGTGGTGGTTTTGAGAGAGGTGTCTATCAGCAAGGTTCCAAAGGTGAATATGGACGTGGTCACATATGAGGATATGGAGGTGGGGGAGGTAGACCCCCCACTTGTTTTAACTATGGAGAAATAGGTCACGTGTCAATATTTTGTACTAAACTGTGCACTCTCTGTGGGTATTGATACAACCTTGAGCATGTTACAGAGGATGTTCCTGACGTACTGAAGAAGTGGGAAGAGAAGATGACACATTGCAACATGGTGCATATGGAGCTGCATGGGAATCAAAGAAAGGATGATGAAGTATATGCGTGGGTGATAACCCGAAGTGGAGAAAAGATGGGAATGGACTTCAAACATGGTTAAAGATCGGGTCAAAGGTCAGAGGGGAAGATAAGAAAGGCGATGCATCCCCTCCTAAGTTTGATGTCACCCAGAAGAAGAAGTTTCTATGCAACACGTAGAGGGACAAAGAGGAATATATATAACTACAAGAGCTACAAAACGTGACATAGAGGTCACTTGAGGAGGCATTTATCCATGAGGAAGGTCAATGAGAGATGTAGAATTCATTGGAAGAGGCTTGCGCCTGTGAAGAATTGAAGCATGCCAAGCAAAGGTTGTTCGAGGAATCTCACATGCGCAAAGAAATACAGCATGTGACGCATAGGTCATTGGAAGAAGCATGCAAAAAAGAGGAGCTACGACATGCCAAACAAAATTTGATAGACGAACATGTGCATGATGAGTTGAAGTGCACAACATGTGAAGAAGCACTACGCAACTTGGATCATGAAATAGAGATTGAGGATCAAGTAAGTAACTTCTTACACTATTGTTTAATATTGTTGAGAAATTTATATGTTGCATGAAATTTAACATAGATGTTAGCAACATGCATGAGGGAAAAAGGGATGGAGAGAGATATATTTCCCCCCCTAACAAAAAAGTATTTATGCTAGGTGAGAAAGCAGAAGAGTAGAGGAAGAGATTCCAATATGACAACTAAACTCGATAGTTATGAAATGGATGGGGTCATGTTGGATCTGGGTGATGACATGAACATCCTACCAAAGAAATGATAGGAATTGATGGGTAAACCAAGCTTGGTTTGGTCACCCATTCAGCTACAGTGGGAAAATCAATATAGGATATATCTTAGACGCCAATTGGAGCAAGTTGTGAAGTGAAAATAGAAGGGGTGGAAATGAAGGATGACTTTAAAGTGATAGAGATTATGGATCCCTACTCTACCCTACTTGGAATTGATTGGGCCTTCAGAAATAATGCATTGTTGAATTTGAAGAAGCAATGGATGTCATTTGAGACTAACACCCTGCACATGATCGCACCTTTAGATATTAATGAAGGGGACATGTACAATTATTCGAAAGATGAGGATGCAAAGATCTTTGTTATTGATAAATATACAAGATCACGAGGTGCAGGGAAGATTATTTCAATCATGTGACATATAGGTAATATAGTCGGAGGACTGTGAAGTCATATGATATTGATTCAAACGATTCCATGAAAAGGTGGTAGAACAAGATTTATGAAGTTTCAATAAGGATGTGTGTGTGTATTACCACCGAGGTGTGTGAAGAAGAGTTTGGATCTTATTGGTTCGATAGGTCATATATGATGGATGTGTTTATTGCATGGATGTAACACATTCATGAACACCATCGGTTTCATGCCCTCAATATAGTGTTAATGGGAGTACCTATGCAATGGTGGGTTTCACATCGAGAATATTTTCGAGAATGGGCAGTTGTGGAGATCCCACTAATAGAAAGGTTCGGGCCAAGAGTGGATATCTATCAGAATATGTGTTCTTGTGAAAGTATTTGGGTATCCAAGTAGTGGTGTGTGGTGTGCAGTAGATACTTGAAGGCCCAACACGCTCTACTGAGAAAGAATTGTGTTCCCCTGATTCCCTAGTTTTCTACGGGACGAGTAAGGGAGTCGCGTATGTGAAGGATGGGCATGGCTACACCACATGTTCCAATAGACATAATATACACCCATTCAATCCCACTCAAACCCATTGAGAAAACAAACGAGTCCCACAGGAGTATGGACATAGTGGGTAGTCAGTATGCCACTAGATCTCAACGGGCCAAGTCTTGTCCCCCCATGGTGAAAATTGACTGGATGGAATCGTGTGAAGAAGCACCGTGACCCACCATGGGTCGTTGCAACCAATTAACCAAGAGCACACAGATGTAGGGGTGCGAAGGAAGCATGTGTGATGCCCCCGTAGAATAATACTTGCACAGGTATGAAGACGTCACTATCACAATTAAAGTACAACAACCCCAATATTTTCATGCCATAAAAAGTGACATATCCATTGTATGGTACCTAAGGGAGAGAACATTAAGGAGATAACCAGTAGTAAATGTTAAAATCCCACCTGAATATTACACATGTTTGGAAATAAAATGGGTTGGCCATGCATTAGGAATGTAAAAGGGTTGATGTGGCTAGAAAATCTAGAATTTAGGTGGGGTCGCATCACGAAACTATCGATCATTTATGTTTGATGGGACTGTCAGGATGGTATAAGGGTGAATGTTTTGATGGGGGTCGATGAACTCCATATGGCACTCTGAATTATTAGAAACTTGATGCATACCCCCCAACTGTACCATCGTACCCTCCTAGAAATTTTCCTCTCATAGAGTTAATACTTGTCCAACCAAGCATCGAAATTCCTATTTCTACAAGAACAAGTTCATAACTTATGAATGGTAGAAGAGTTGAGAAAACCTGACAGGAAAATAGTATACTCAATCTAATGCTAGTAAAGAGTAAACTCTGCATGAAAAATATAAATGGCTTCATCAAGCAGACCAAAAGACCATAATAAATCTAAGTCCACCCAAGATCGATAGATATTGTAGCCACAATTCCCTTGACGTGTGAGCTTCATGGGATCCCAAACAAAAAAAGTGCAGGATGTGCACTTTGTCGATTATGACATCCGAGACCCCGATCAGCTCTATGCCCAATATTTTCATAACTATGTGAAGGTGGTTCTAATTGTCTTCAATAGTTGGTGATGACACAAGATTAGGCCAAACCTCTTCGTCAAGCCAACATATTTTTCCTAGTCGATTTCCCTCACTTTGGCTATGGGGGTTCAGTGACCATCTGTGTCTACTTTTTACTTACTCGCCTCCATGGGGGATATCTTTGGTTGGGGAGGGGGGGATATCTGGTGGATGTAACAAAAATTCATAGGGTTACAATATTACCCATACACAATAAAGATCCAGAAAAGACATTGATTGCTAAATATGTTTCCCAAAATGAGGTATGTGGTACATAGAATACACGTAGGGGCACTCTTGGGGTGGTCATTTCTAAAATCAATTCTCAACCAGTTCGATTTACTACCCAACCGATTGCCTATAAAATACTATGAAATTGTTCGAAGGAGGAGTTCCCACTCAGTGTCATCGTCATAGTTGAGCAGTGTCTCACAGGTGTCCAGATGGCCTAGGTACATTATATACTGAATGAATTCATTAATGAGTGTTTGGATGCCCAAAACCTCAAGAAGGACTTTCATTATAGTTGGATTTTTCTACTCCTCATCATGGTCCTCTACAGGCCCCCTCTTGGTTTTGAACAAGCTACTGGTACTAGCGTTGAGTTTGCAACTCCTTGATTCCTAAAATTACATGAAAGGAAGGACATTATCGTCCAAGACTCCTACAACAAAATATTTCAACAATGGTACTGGGAACTGATCCAGGAAATTACTTCGCAAATACGCATCCCATGTAGAATTATGGACATATACTAGCTACCTTATGTTTGAATGTACTTTTCATAACATGTACATTTATCCCAATTATGACCATGGGGATGCAATGGCGTTACTCCCATTCTGCATCACAAAAGAAGACATCCAACAAGGCATCGTCGAGTGGCCGACACATCTACAACTAGTCGTGGATGAAGAAGTGGAGACTCTGGAAATGCGCACTAAGAAAAACCAAGATCAAAATCGAGTTGAGGTTTCACGGTTGTAGGAATAGTGCATTAGTGGGAGGGGATCCAGAGATGACACCTCATCAAACCTCCCTCGAGAATCATTCCTCGTGCAACAATGAACATAGTCTACCTTGGCCAGTACAAAAAGGAAATGAACTGGTCCAACCATTCACGTTACCACTCCCCTTGTACAATAGGGTCCAGTCCATATGGTGCTAGGTGAAGCAACTTTGATCGTTGCACTAAAAATATTATTGTTACTGCGAAAATAAATCTAGCTCGGGGTTATTCATAATGTTGACCATCTTTGTCACCAAATCGAGGGTACATCATCATCATCTAACACTCTACCATGGCCACTAACTTCAATGAGTAGTTAAAGTAGTCATGTATGGGTTCTTTGATTCGACTCGTCAGTTCCAAATATGATGGACATAACCAGTACTGATATCCCATTGGCACCAATTCCGACCCCAATAGTACAAGATTACGTTGCTACCCTACTTTTAAATTTGAGTGACTGACACAAAACAGTTGGCCGCGCTCATGCACAACTACAACTTCAACATCAAGTGGACATTTTCATGCATAATTAGACTCATGAGTGCTATCAAAAGGTGGTTTGGGATCACCAGGCCTTACAACAACAATATGATACAGAAGTTGTGGCATATGCCACCACAAAGGCTCAATATATTGAGATTAGTACATACTTCACTAACATTATCGGGATGGTGGACAGTCTATATGCGCAGATACCAACTACCTCAACATAAGGTCGTGACATCCCCCCTATCTTAATCTCTCAGTCATGAAGTCTCACCTCCAAAATTTGGACTCACAACTTATATCTCTATGTCTTCTACTCCATCAAATGAACCCAAAGGCAATTCAGTTGAAACAAAAAATTATATTGTCCAAAGAATTTGTCCAAGATGATTGACAGAGGTTGAAGGAATTGTTGAGGGTGGTCGACTATAACGTTAATTTATGGACTCATTTATAGAATCCTCCTGAGTTGACTACCATTGATGATATATTTCACACCATTGAGGTAAAGGTCACACAACATAAGAGTACCTTAGTCTCTCTACCTTCAGGAGAGTTCACATCTATCATGGAAGCTATTACATCCAAAACAAAATAGATTTTTGCGGCCTAGTATGAACAACAAAGCATATCTGAGCTCATAACTACTGCAACCAATAAGGCCTTAATATTTTATACCCAGTTGATAGACGCATAGATTGTTGTCGACCCCTTAATTGAGAAAATGGAAACAAAAGATTTGAGAGCTCCTCATGTCACAATATCTAATGTAGATGTGATTGTTCAACTCACCCAGAAACTTCAAGGTAACATTAATGAGAATGATCACCAATTAAAGGAGTTTGTCCTAGAACTCATGAAGACGGTTTTGTCTGTCACATCAGTTACTCCATGATTAATTTGGCTCAAGGATGAGCCAAATAATAGTGGTGGGGTGTTACACATTATTTTGGTCACCCCAGTGATCCACTGACAACATGTGTTCATGTTCCCTAAAAAGATAAAAGAGTCTTTCTCCATGAAGAGAGCGATTTGTTTTCCTTTCTCAAAAACCTTATTAAAGAAGGTCATCACACCCTGCAATATGCATGGGGTGCGATGATGCTTGATCTTTTCATCCTGCTCTAAAGCTATACTGTGAGGTATTCGCAGGCTTCCATATTCCTAGGGTGCGACGATGCTAAAAGCTAAGGAAAAGACAAACTTCATGAATGTTCTAGAAGGGTATCTTCTAGAAGGTGAGGTGGCCTTCGAACAGTTTGGATCTTACTCTCTTTTATGATTTTGTGGGATCATCCTAATCTCCTCATCCATCTCTCTTTCACACTATATAAAGAGGGATCTCTCATGGAAAAGGCTAAGGTTGAATAGGCTAATATTTGTATGGAGAGTTCTACTTCCTCTTGAGAGATTTTATTTAGTTCTACAAGATACATGGTGGATATTCTTCATTCAAAGGATTTGGAGAAAAGGTGTGTGTGCTGGAGAAAAGGGCCTCGAAAGGGGACCTTGCGAGATCAAGGATTTGGTTGTAATATCCAATTTTTTTTTAATATGATACAACAATATGTTGCTTTCCCATAAAACTAGTCTTGTTTTATTGTATGATTCCTTGATCACATACATAGGTTCCTACTGAGTGCATTGTGTTTCTTTCACTTTGGTTGCTTGTGTTCCCTTGCAGGTTCAATATCACAGGAGAATTGGAATGGAGCTAGGATGGAAATGGAAAGAGGAAACGACATTTAAAAGGTATGTTGTCTATCTCTTGTTAGCTAGTAAAATCAATAATTAGAGCTTAGGGAAAGTCTTATATTTTGTTTTGTTCTGTTCTAGTTTCCAGTGGGATCTAGGGAGATCTATTTATGTCCACATTTACCGATTAATCCAATAAAAAAATTGGCGACCATACTAGGGATATGAATTTCTTTTGGTTTTTTTCTTCTTATTTTCTTTTAGCCTTCCTTATTCCGGTTAAATTCATTCTCTGATTCTGTGGGTGATCCATCAGGACTCCCTGGGTCTGAAAGTTCAGGTAGATTTTTTGCCTTTCTCCCTTTTTTTCCTTAGTTACAGAGATCGTCACACTGTACTATATAGACATCCTGCAACGATCCTCTGACGTCGCACCCTACATGTGAAAACCATTGTGGTGATGTCGCACTGTGCCCTACTGACAACTTGCAATGACCTTAGCTTGTTGCATTGTACCCCACTATTAGCCTACGATGATTCCTGTAGAATTTGTGGAGTGAGACAATTTTTCTTTTTCCACCCAGTTTTTCCTTAGTTGTTTGGGGTGAACTTATGATACCATTGTTTTATTGATTTATGAGTTTAAAACTTTCATTTGATTGGTTTTCAGGGATTGAAAGTCTTTCTTTGTAATTTTGCAAGTTTTTGCTTTTGATCTTGGTCACAAGGATATAATCTCTGGATCTTGATCTGAGTGCTTGTTTGACAAAGGGTCTTTGATTTATTTGAGATTTTGGATTGATTTTCACTTTCCAGATTTTTTGTTGATTGAAAGCATTTTTGTTGGCATTTGACAAAAGTCTTTCTTATCTTTTTCATTTTTTGTCCTGTGTTGAGAGTGTGTTAATTTTCTTGGATTACGCTTTCCTTTCGTCATTACATCTCTGATTTGATTTAGGAAAGGAAGAACTGAACTCATTTATTATTTTTAGTAATCTTTCATAAGAAAATTATTTCATTCAAAATACTTGATTAAGAAAGAATTTGGAAAATTTTGTAGTTCATGATTGTTTGGGATGTTCATTCAAGAATTGAGAAATTGTATTTCATAGCTTTTGTACTTCAAAGAAAAATACCTTCTCCCTACTGTAATTAGAGTTCATTGAATTGAAATATTGTACATTCATCTCTTCTTGCATTTTATTGGGTCAAGGTCATAACATCATCAGTTTCATTCCCATATCCCTTTTGAGTAAACAACAGCCTTTAAAATACAACGTAATTTTAAAATTTATTAGCAACTTTTATTTTCTAGGAATTCTCTTCACCAACATTAGCTAGGATAGCTCTTTGGAATAGGTTGTAAGTCACACTCTCCAAATCAAAAAAACACACAATAGTATCTTGTGATAGGGAGAGTTCAAATCCAATTCCTACATTTTTTCCTGGGAAGCCCTTCTAACACAAGGGTCAATCATGAGGTCTCATTAAGACTGACAGAGTTACTCACCCTGCTTTGTTGGTATTAGTGTAGAGATTGCGCATATTATTGGGGGTCACTTGAGAGTATACCCATGATTATGTGTGGGAGCTTCTCGAGTTGATTTCAAGCTATATACCCTGCCTTTGCATGTGGATTGGACAGTCGATTGTTTCCCCAGGCATCATTGTTGTAGTTGGTAACCTTAGTAGCCTATATCTTTAGGGTCTTTACATGAGGTAACTATGGAGGGGCAAGTCTTCACAGTACCTGGAATCGATGTTGTCCAAACTCACTCGGGCTCCTTGGAGGATATACCCATGATTATGTGTGGGAGCTTGCACAAGGGTGTAAGTCCGTTAAGCAGGTCGTCAATGTAAATTTTCCACCCGCTTTATCCCGGCCCCTTCTTGTCTTGATTTTGTGATGTTGGATTTCATCACCAACTAGTGACTTCAAAATAAGAAGGTTCGTTTGCTTGGTTTGATTTCTAGATTTTATTAGTGAGTGTTGTTTTTTTCTTTAGTTGGCCATAGATTTATTTTGTTCTTTATTTGGTTTAGCCAACATCAGCCTTCACCGTTCACATAGGATGCAAGGGATACCATTGGAAGATCTGGAAGGTTACCTTCCTTTTCTCCCTAACTCACCAAAGGGCTCTACTGAGGGAGTAGTCAATAACGAAGTAGCCTCACAGGTTGGAAGTTCACACTCTTTAGAGAGATTCCAAATTATTTCAAATTCTTTAGAGGCATTCCGACTTCCCCCAAATCCGTTATTGAGTATTAGACAAGACACAAATTTGCTCCAAATGAACTCATCGAGAGAATTTTTTGTTGTTGACAATACTAAAGTACCTACTGGACCTAACACGGGATCTAGAGTAGATGATCCACTTTTTCAAAGTGAATCATTTAGAACCTCGGCACGCACTACTGGAATTTGTAATCCTAGCTCCACCCCTTCTTCAGTACGCGATCATTATGGCGCACTAGGAATGATTTCTAATCAACCTATGGCATCACAAATTCCTGAGACGTTTGTTATCTATACAATAACTTTAGAACATTTTACAGGCATGACCAGTAATGTCACCATAGTTTCAGACCAATTGTTGGTTGGTTCTCACTTAATTATTCCTCTCCAGATGGCCCATTCTAATATGGTCCCACACGCTATGACTCTTTCTGTCATAAATGTGGTTATCACTCAAGCTCCTATTGGAACACCAATTCCACTTAGACCAAATCCGTCACTTCCCCCTCGGTATAACGCTTTGAATACTTCCATTTTTATTCCTACCCAGAATCCATCCGGAGGGTCTAGACATTTTGTTCCTCCTGGGTATAATGTCTCTAGTTAGTTTGTTCCTACACCTACCCAAGTTCTTTCCAGGGGGCCTTATGTCCCTCCTCAACCTATGTTTGGAGGATCTGGCCCTAGTGGGTCCAATCTAGTTGGAGGCACCAGTCATTCTGTCACTTTTGGTTTTCATATTTCTATTGGAGGTCAACTTCAAGATGGGGGGAAACCCCAATTTGGGGGGCAACCTCAGATTGGGGGACAACCTCAAATTGGGGGGCAACCTCGGGTTGGAGGCTATAACCTGGTTTATGGACAAAATATACCTTTGTTACAATCTCAACCTTGGAATCTTCCTTTCCAAGGGAATCAACAACTGTCTGGGGGGAAACATCCTCAAGTTAATTCTTTTTGTACCCCCTAATCTCAGTCAACCGTATCTAGGTTCTATGAATCCTACTTGGGGTCAAAATTTTCAGTCTAATGTTCCTTTCCAAGGGAACATACCTAATATTAATCAAAACCCTCCACAAATGAATCTTTTAGGACTTTCTAATTATCTACAAACTGCTTATGGTCCTATGGGTATACCTACAGGAATTCCTCCTCAAAACTACCAGTTTCCTCAAGTGAACAGATGGTTGCCTTTTCTAGCCACTTTGGATTTACCGGATTTATCTAGGATTTTGAATGATCCTATTTTGAATTCTCCTTATTGGCTCATCATACCATCCAAGTTACCATCTGATATTCCTAAATTTGATGATCGATCAGAGAAGACCTGAATAATCATGTTATGACTTTCCATCTTTGGTGTTTGTCCAACTCATTGATGGATGAATCCATAAGATTATGACTTTTCCAACAAACTCTCATGGGTTCGAAAAACAAATGGTAAATGGAGTTACCACGAGGATTATTTAATGACTTCAATACCTTAACCATGGCCTTCTCAATGCATTACCAGTTTGCAATTCGATATGAGACAGGAACCAAAATTTTGAGTTCTTTTAAACAATCTTCTTCCACTCATATTTCTGATCATATCCATGAATGGAGGAGGAGAATACATTTAATCAAAGTTCCCCTTCCTGATCAACTGTTGGCTGAGTGGTTTACCAAATCACTCATTAGGACCATATCTCGTGATGTGGCCATGGGTGGTGTCATCACTGAAGAGCAGGTGATTAGTCGTGCTCAGTATCTAGATCTCATTTATTCGCAAACCAATACACTTTATGATTTGATCCCTGTCGCTCCTCATCCTTCCACGATGATCTGAAAATAGAAGGCTGACTTGTTATGCTATGCAAGCACCCTCTACTTCATTAAAATAAACTTTACAGGACCTTTCTTCATGTGTTAAAATATGCAAGATAAAATTATGTGCCAAGTTTATGCTTCTTCCTTTAAATGTTCATGTGCGAGAAAATGTTGTTTTTAATGGTTAAATATGTACTTTAAATAAATACATGGCAACACAACTTGCAACAAATAAACCATCAAACTCACAACAAGAACAACATGATAAAGGAGTTTACCCCTCTCCGGGCTACATCTCCTTGAGCCTCCATTAATGGACTTGGCTCTCTGGGATTAATTTTTCAAATATTATTTTACAAGATGTTGCTCAAATCCAATGGAAAAATAGACTATACCATTGGGATCAGAATACATAAAACCCCCAAAAATGACTAATAAAACTCTGAAAACGGATCATGGCTCATCCGGGCATGACCTCTTCTACATGTGGCCATAAGCTTCACTGAGCTTCTCTTTGGAAAAAAAACCTATAAAAGTCCTCAAAAGCCTCTGAAATTTGTCCCAATGTGTTCAGAGCATAACAATTAGCCAAAAATGACTAGTCAGTCACAGAAAATAAACTTGGACTCACCAAAACATGTCCTCAATCAATGAGGGCTTCAAGCTCCTTGGAGCTTGCTGAAACTTCAATGGCTAAAAACCTACAAAAAAAGTCTTCAACTAGCCTTGATAACAGTGCCAATGGATTCAGGACATCCAAAAACCCCTAGCTGGGCTTTTACGGCACCTCAATCGGCCAAAAAATGAGAAAGATAGGCCTCCTGCCATCCTCTTCCTTCAAGTTTGCTGGCTTTGGTTCACCAAAACGCACCTCTGTGTGCTTGAGCCCAAAACATGCTCCAAAACACGTGCTTAAACCCAGCACACACGCATAACCGAAAACGGTCCAAACTATAGGATGGTTATGGGCACGCCAGCCCTTAACCACCAAGCTCTCGGTCACAAGGTCCTCCATACGACCTCGCGCAAAAGCAAAAGAGATAACCATTTCAATGGCCAAATAGAAATGAGACATGTGGCGGGCGGATGTGTTAACGATTTGAACCAATTTCAAAACCCCGCGCGCTCTGTGTGGTCATATGTGAAACCAGGGGCTAACCATTTAAAATGGACCAAACCCCAACTCCCGCGCGCTCAATGGTCATATGATAATGTTATACGACCAGGGGCTAACCTTTAAAAACAAATACAAATTCCCGTTGTGCACTCTATGTGTAAAGTGGTGGTCATATATCAATACAAGCAACCGGGGCTGGGGCTATGCCCCAGCCTGGACGCGCCCCAAATCTCATTCCAATACAATTCAAATGTAGTTAAACCCATTGTATAAACAAGCACCACTATGTGGGCTAGTGGTAGCCCACACACTACCAAAGCACGAGCCATAGGGTAGGTCCGGGGTTCGACCCCCACAGACTCCATAAATTTTGATTAACAAACCATAGCCAATAAAGGGATGCCACATGGCACCAAAACATTTGCCAAGATAATGCCACATGTCGTCAAATGATTTGCCCAAATCTGTCAATCCAAAACTTCCATGTCATCATGTACGGTCAAGCCATGTGAGAATCCGTACAGACTGTATGGACTGCACAGTCAACACTCATTTTTTTACTTGTTTGACGATTCAAACAGATCGTGATATCTCTCGCTCCCGACATCCATTTGAGACGAAACAAGTTGCGTTGGATTCATAACGACGTGGGCTACGCTCCTGTTCGTTTTGAGGCAATTCCGAGAATGTTGATTTTTGAGATAAAATTTGACCCCTGGTCCAGATTTTGATCACACCTTCCCACTGAAAGGCTTTTGGACCCACAAAATCTTATGATTATCTATATGAGCTTCAATACTCCTCTGCTTTCAATTTCTATCAACTGATTCTACTTGAAAATTCTTTTGATAATCACCTGGATACTTTGACATGCCTTGCACTGCAACTAGCTATGTCCCTCAACCACTGTTCTCTGGCTGCTGCTGACCCACTATTCTCTCTATGCTTGGAATACTGCCAACCTTCCCACTGAGAATCAAGTCCCTCTTGTGAACTCTTTGACGTCAACACAATCAGCTCTCCAATGGCTGCAAAAACTTCCCTGCGACATCTTGTCACAAGCCAAGAAAACCATCAATCTTGAAAACAAATTATACAAGACTGAAAAATGATGCCAACAAAGTCTTTTGTTCTTCAAACAAACTGTCACATCCTGTACTTCATCAAAGCACATGGTGGTTTCCTGCATCTTGGTGTACTCAAAATCAACTTATGAGCCAACAAACACCATCAACTAACACAAGTTGAAAAACATGATCGACACAACATAGTCATCAGAAAACATCGACACAAGTTGAAACTCATTTGAAACATATCAACCTTCCAAAATGAAAAGTTGACAAACATGATACACAATCATGTTACAATCATGAGTCCTTCATGATGAACTATCACCAGGTTCACTGCTTACACATACACAAAAACAAATGCATGGGCATAGTTTCTTCAACTCTCCTTCCAGTACAAACATAAGTACATAAACCCAAAACATGTGGGTACATAAGAGATGAATATGAAAAAGATACATGGTTGTAACAAGTGAACATCATACCCATCTTTTACATCCTCCTGGCGAATTTGTACAACAAACAAGAATGCCTTCGAATGAATTGCATTCACATGCAACTTGCATCATACAAGTTATGATAAACTACTGAAACTTGTCATACTCTCGACATAAATGCACACATAAGGCTGAAAAGTGCATTTACAATAGAAAATGCAAGCCTTACTTGCTCAAGAAATCCAACCATTTCTTACCAAGCCAACTCAACGGTGACTTTTTCTACTGAAAATCACCCTCTTGTGAATCATCTACATCGATGATGGAATCTCCTCTTCCATTCTTGACAATCTCTTTATCCATCTAATTCTTGTGTTGTGGATGAGTGGTTGGATGCAATATCCAACATTGGTCGATGAGATGACCCATCTTCTGACAATGAGTGCAAATCTTTTGCATCCTCTTTTCACGTTGTCTTTGCTTGTAAATTTTCCTGAAAGTGGCCAATCTTTTCCAACATTTTGAAATATGATGGTTATATAAACCACAATATGTACATGGATTCTTTCTTCCATTTTTACATACAAATTTATCATGCT
>JZKD02S1106583.1:174649-186864 GCA_000966675.3 Picea glauca
AGATGAGTCTTTTATACAGAAGCATCCAGAGTTACTCAAGCATTGCAGACAACACTTGTCTCAAGGGGAGGGGCATGTTAAGCCCTAATATTGGATCATTACCCCTTAATTGGGGTATATTACATTAGTAATGTTATTTTATTTATGTTAGATTTATTCCATTAGTTGTAATTATACCTCCTAGTCTCCTATATATACCAAAGAGACATTTTCATTTGGAATCATCTTTTACTTGAACATTTATGTGGGGTAAAAGGAGGTTTCCCCCTTGAAGAGGCTTATTATCTGAAATTCTCTCTTTTTCAAGGCGTTGAGCACTTATTCTGAGGTTTTTCTATGCTATATTGATATTTGGTTCTTAACAGGCATGGATACATTATTGTAGTTGTGGATTATTTCACTAAATGGGCCGAGACGATGCCTACATTTGATAATACTAGGAAAATTGCAGCTTTGTTCATATTCAATCATATCATTACTAGATTTGGTGTCCCTCAAGCCATCATTATTGATCACGGTAGTCATTTTCGAAATTTCATGATGTCTGAACTTGATCAGAAGTTGGGTCTTCGCCATGAAAACTCAACCCCCTATTATCTGCAGGCCAATGGCCAGGTTGAATAAATTAACAAAGTTCTCACTACTATGCTTCAACCGATGGTAGGAATTCACAAGTAAAATTGGAACACGATGTTGTTCTCATCATTATGGGTCTATCGGACATCCGTTAAGTCTACCACAAGATTCACACCTTTCCAGTTATTTTATGGTATCGAATCAATTTTGTCGATTGAATGTGAAATACCATATTTGAAACTAACCGTCGAATTTTCTCCCTAACACCTCTGTTGAACAGGAACGTCTTTTATATTTTATGCAATTAGATGAAACCTGTCGTGATATTTCCTTAGTCATTGAAACTCAGAAAAAATGTGTTAAATCCCAATATGACAAGCATGCCAAACCACGTGTTTTTTCTGAAGGTGATCTAGTTCTTCTTTGCAAGATCGTGATTTGCTAGGGGCCAGAAAATTTGAGACCATGTGGCAGGGTCCTTATATTGTGAAATGAGTGTTGGAGAAGGGATCTTATGAGATCATATATTATGATGGAGTCCCTTTCAGTGAACCCAAAAATGGTATTTACTTGAAGAAGTACTATGCTCAAATCATTTTTGCATGAGTACTGTGTATTTTTAGTGTATCATACTCTTGTGTGATTTTTTGTTTTTTGGTTTCGCCTTTCAATTTCTTACCTTGAATTGTTCTTGGTTTTCATATGTCAGTGTCTTCACTACCCTACAATAGCTTCATTGATGGCGCTAGTCGCAGTACTCAAAACTTAGCGTCTGTTGCTTGAGCAATCTATGCACCTACAAATGAACAAATTAGTCTACATGATGTATGCCTTGGTCGTGCAACCAACAATATCGCAGAATACAGTGCAGTTATCGAATTATTGACTAACATTGTTTCACTTGGAATCCACCATCTTATTGTATGACTGGATTCACATTTATTATTCTTACAATTGAGTAACGTTTATTCTATCCGGAGCCCTACTATGTTAAGGGTATATTTACGTATTTGCCTCTTGGAACGTCATTTTAATTATATTGAATATCAACACATTCATAGATGTCTAAATACATTAACAGATGCATTGGATAATTATGTGTTAGACAGACATTTGAGACATTTATAAAATCCAATCATATTTTTTGTACATAAAACAAGTAAGCCGATAGGAGCCTCATATTAATAAAGATAAAAGTTTACAAAAGGTGTTTTTGTTTGAAGACCAAAATATAAAAAATTTGAAGCACATGGCTTCATATACAATAGATCATCAAGGATACTGCTCACTATAACACACGACTGCCCATGCTACTCTATGGAGTAGTCGACCGATGGATGCAGACACGCCCACTGTGTGGCGTTGATAATGTCTAGGAATATCATATATAAAGGCATCTTTGTTACCCATGATTTTTGTCATCATGATGATGTATTGATGATGGTGTACTCAGGCTCTTCATAATAACTTTCTCCTAAGAAAAGTTACTTTCTTCTCTTTCTAGAAATATCATTTTTGAAGGAGGTTCGCAGGCTGCTAGTATATTTTCCTGCGAGAATTCATGATTCTCGCAGGCTGCCTTAAGCCAGGGTGCGAGAAGTTCGAACTGTGTTGAACTGCTAGGGTGTGAACTCTTTCTAAAGAAGGGGAAAGATGAATTCTCGATGCTTCTAGAAGGATGAGATGGCATTCGAATGGTTATCCTAGTACTGGATTCCCTGATATTGTGGGATCATTCTTATCCAAGTAACTAATTCATTTTCTCTTATATATTGAAGGAATTCTCATGGAAAAGGTTAAGCAAGAAATAAGCAAACAAGGTTAAGCAAGATTCATTGGAGAATTGGTGAAAAGATTATGTGAAGGACTGATGCTACAACAACTAAGAATTCCAGCAAGTTTATCAAAGGTGGTTGATCTTCTTCATGCAAGTGAGCAAGTGTGTGTGTCGGAGCCAAGGGCCATCGAAACGAAGTTTGCGACATCAAGGCTCAGGTTGTAATATTTACTTTCCATCAATATGATACAGTAATATGTCCCTTTCCCATAAAGCTAATTCCACTTTATTGTATAACTCCTTGATCATATACATAGATTCATTGTTGAATAGATTGTGTTTTCTTCACTTCGGTTGGTTTGTATTGTTTTGGTCTTGACTGTACGAGAGCACTGGAGCGAAGCGGGAGAAACAAAGACCAAAGGAAGTGATCATAAGGTATGTTCTTTGTTCTTGCCTCCTATTTAATTCAATGGTTAGAATCTAGGGAAAGAGTCATATTCTATCTTGCTTTGTTCTAGATCCAGGTGGATCTAGGGAGATCGGTTTGTGTCTACACTTATGGATTTATCCAATAACAATCTGAGATATTAATTATGAGTCCTTCCATATTTTTTTCTATGGTATCGAAGTCAGCAACAACTACTCCTGCTACAACACCTCTCTCCCCTCGCCTCTAGATAGGGGATGAACCTGGAGGACGATAAGGTCCCACATCTGCATCATTGAAGAGAACTCGATTATTCATCAGATTAATAACATAAAAAACATTTCATATCATTAAAAATAACAAAAACATGATATAAACAAAATTTCCTTCTTACCTGTGTCCCCCCATTGGGAACCTTCGAAAAGATCTAGGTCCGGATCTCCACGGAAGTCTAACCCAACATATGCATAATCATCGACCATGATCATTTGAGTTCTCAACCATTCAAAGAATACATCGTTATACTTAACGATGGGACCAACTGCATGTCAGGCTATGAGGTCTACCCACCTTTTCATTCTCGGATCCTGTGGAGAAGGTATACCCCACTCTACCTGCAAGTGTAAAACTGGGACCCTCTCTAGGAAGAAGGATACCAAAATCGACCTGTATCTGAATTGTTTCAACCCACCACTTCTTCACTTGGTAAGTTTTTTTTTCATACTTTTAAGGACCCCTTCACAAAATTTGAAGACTCGAGGCTCCATACACTCCAATGCATACTAAAAATATCTCTGGAAATCCATGTGGGGAGCTACACTTCTTTCCATGTGCCTAATAGTATAGAGGATAGTTCAGAGAGACAAGTCTCGAACATCCCTGATAGCAACCTTACCGCTATGTTTCTGAGTACCCGACACACAATATCATTGATGTATTGGTTCATAGGCTCACCGCCACCCCTGCTACCTGTAAGTGTCACCTGTGAACCACGATGAGACAATCCTGTTAGGAAGTAGATATACTCGATATCTATGGTGAGTGTGTGGGCACCCACATGAAATGATTGCTCATTCACATCCCACATGTGTACTAAATACTCAAGTAGTCTCAGTTGGGCCCTCATGCCCTGAATCTTAAAGAATTTCAACAACCTGCACTGCCGAAGGCCATCACTGTTCCTGGGTCATTCCCGACTAAGTAAGATTCTTCTTCGTGTTCTCTCTCACTCTATTCCAACATCTTGACCATGGAAGACCTACCAAGGAACCATAAAAAGAAATTAGAATCATAATTTTCTTTCCTGGAGGGATTTTCTTGTTGGATTCATCTTTTAAAACTTTTGGGCTTTGATTGTCGCAAGCATGTGCATTCGCACAGTGCAGTGTCGTCGTAGGCTAGTTATATGGATTCCTTCAATGATCCTAGATCATCATAGGTCCCAATATAGGGCACATGCGAAGATTGCAACGCATGGGTAACCTCAAAAAATCAACCCAAAAGCACATTTTCAACCAATGAAAAACAATTTTTAATCCATGAAAAGATGGAGGAGATGAAGATTACCTTTTCTGTGGAGATGATTTGTGATATGATCAGACATGAACTCCGCAATCCGCAATGGAAAATCGAGGTAAAAAGAGGGTTTGGAGCAATGTTTGGGTGAAGTTACAAATGAAATAGTGAAATGTGGGTTTTTACCTATTTTATTGATTTTTATTACTTTTCATTTGTATATTATATTATTTTTTATACTTCGCCCAAGCCCTAAAGTCCTAACAACTTTACAAGTGGTTGATTTTTGCAGATAGAAAAGTCTAGGGGTGAGACGTTGGAACAAGGGTCCGCTTTTTTGGTTTGTTTTTATATATTTATCGTATGTACAAATCCTTTTAGGGTTTTTCAGGAAAAGATTTGAGCAGAGAATTGATTCTTTCTCATGCTCGTGAAACCATGAGAATGTAATCGAGTAGTCTTTTGTCATTTTTTCGAACTCATAATGGTAACACGAAAAATGAAGCCTATGGAGTATCTTTTAATCTCTTTTCACGCTCCTTAAACATGAAAAGATGGCTAAGCGACCTTGTTATTTTCACACTCATAAAAGTATTTGAAGAAAACATCTGATGAGCGGTAGGTTCTCACTTTTTCAGTCTCGTCAGATTAATTTACGAAAAAGGACCTGATGGTGTTATCTTTAAGTGTTTTTTAGACTCTCTAAAATTGAAAAACCCCTAAGTTTTCTCTCTTTGGACTCATTAAACAAACATTGAAAGACCCATATGGGATCGAACCACTCATTCTTAGGGTTCGTTAAATATACTCTGAGGGACACGTCCGAAGGATGAGATTACATCAACAAGCTTATGTTATCCTCCTCAAGCTTGCGTAAAATTAAAAAGTTACTCGCCAGAAATTGTGGGGGGAAATTGGGAAAGAAATGTGTCTTTGTATCTGCGCTAGTGGCAGTGATAGTCTCTTGAACATGAAAACCCCTTTCATCATTGTATCTGGGTTGGGAAATCCATTTGTCTCTCATTTGACCATCCACAAATTCATATGTTGGGTCCTCCTTGAGTCAATGTTTCCAATACCATTGTCATGTCATTCATATGTTCAAGAGACGTCCAACCTAAACAAGCCTTCTATTGAGTCGACCATTTGCAGTTATAAATCTTCTACCATGTCGGCCTTCCCTGTGTCCGTTTCGAATCACTTCATACTCTAATCTACCTCAAATATGTTACATATTTCATTTCATTGATGGGGGATACATCAAGGCACTCCTGTGACGAGTCTTTTCCTATCGAATTCAACACATCATCCAAGAACAAGACTTAGAAATAATTTAGTACCTTAGAGCTTGCATGCCTCAATGGCAAGTCTCTTCACTTTCAACAGTGCGTTCACATCATTGACCCATGATTGGGAGATTTCATCGAGTGTTCGAATTCAACTCATTTATTCATATTCGTTGGATTGTACTAGGGTACCTTGGGAGTCATTGACATCAATGGTGATTTCCCTCACACTTGTTAACAGTTTTCATTAATGACCAGTAATCAAGTGGTTTCTACCATGTTCGACTTCAACACCTGTAATCACATGGTTAGATTCATACTTAAAGGCGATGGAAATGAAGACCCTGGATCTTATCATTTTGGTCCAGGTTGTGACAGATTATTCATGATATGTATTGACACATAGATCCACTTTGTATGTCTCGTGGATATGTCTGATTTTGAGCCCTTTTAGAGCATAGATCCGCAGTGTATTCCTGGTGGCTATGATGATTCATAATGACATGGATCCACAATGTATATTTAGTGGCCATGAATCACTTGACATTTTTTAATCTGAGTATGGGAATGCCTACCTCAGACGATGGTATATTATTATGCAGATGCTTGATTGTTTGCAGGTTCCCGATCGGTGTGCTTCTTGTTCAACACACACATTCTACAAAGTATTTCAGTTGTCACGAGTTCCAGCTTCATACTTTGGGGGGAATTATGTTACACATTATTTTGGTCACCCCAGTGATCCACTGACAACATGTGTTCATGTTCCCTGAAAAGATAAAAGAGTCTTTCTCCATGAAGAGAGTGATTTGCTTTCCTTTCTCAAAAACCTTATTAATGAAGGTCATCACCCCCTGCAATATGCATGGGGTGTGACGATGCTTGTTCATTGCATCCTGCTCTAGATATAGACTGCAATGTCTCCACGGGCTGCTATATGCCTAGGGTGCGACGATGCTATAAGATAAGGAAAAGACAAACTTCACGAATGTTCCAGAAGGGAATCTTCTAGAAGGTGAGGTGACCTCCGAATGGTTTGGATCTTACTCGCTTTTCTAATTTGGTGGGATTATCCTAATCTCCTCATCCATATCTCTGTCACACTATATAAAGATGTATCTCTCATGGAAAAAGCTAAGGTTGAATAGGATAAGATTTGTATGGAGAGTTCTACTTCTTCTTGATAGCTTTGTTTTAGTTCTACAAGCTATATGGTGGATCTTGTTCATTCAAAGGATTTGGATCAAAGGTGTGTGTGTTGGAGAGAAGGGCCATCAAAAGGGGACCTTGCGACATCAAGGCTTTGGTTGTAATATCCACTTTTTTTTTAATATGATACAACAATATGTTTCTTTCCCATAGAACTAGTCTTGTTTTATTGTATGATTCCTTAATCACATACATAGGTTCTTGTTGAGTATATTGTGTTGCATTCACTTTGGTTGGCTTGTGTTCCCTTGTAGGTTCAATATCACAGAAGAATTGGAATGGAGCTAGGATGGAAAGGGCAAGAGGAAACGCCATTTAAAAGGTATGTTGTCTATCTCTTGTTATATAGTAAACTCAATAATTAGAGCTTAGGGAAAGTCTTATATTCTGCTCTGTTTTGTTCTAGTTTCCAGTGGGATCTAGGGAGATCTATTTATGTCAAAATTTACCGATTAATACAGTAACATGGGCGTATGTTGGCACCCAAATTTTTGGGTAAATATCATGTGCGTGCACAAATGAAGTTGTGTTCACCTATTCTAGTTTTACGCACACTCAAGCAGTTGCACAAGGGGTGACAGGAGGCATGCACGCCGGATTAAGTTTTCTTATTGCGCACCAATTCTCATTCTTCCAAATGGAGATCGGTATAGGTTTTGTGATGCATGAAAAAAATAAAGAAGACATTGCATGCATGTCGGAATCAAGAAAATAATCTTCGGGAAATCTCCTCAAATGATTACTACAAGCATTACGAGGGAACGTGGAGAAGACAGAAGATGATATGGAATGGTAGTTGATATTGCCATGATTCCAAAGAGGCTATGTGGAATTCATGTGGGTGACAGAAGCATATGGGACTATCAGCTGGAGGAATTAGTGGGGTAGAACAGAAAGTGATAGAGTGCTAGAGCCAAGAATTAAATAAAAGGGAGAAACGACAATAGAAAGAGAGTTAGCTCGTTAGTCACTTGGTTGTTGTTTTTATAGTTGTGGGTATTGTTTCCATTGATATCAAGCCTATGTTTTTTAATGTATTTGATTGTAATTTCAAGTCAGACACATTTACGTATTCTAAAAGAAAGTGCATGGCATTGTCTAATGTAACATTGGGTAAATGTATAAAATAGCAAGGCTCTGTTGTTGTCAATTAATGAGTTTCTTAATGTATGTTTGTGATGGAGGAATGAAGATAATAAAGTTGCAGTGATTCTGGTCTTATGATATGTTACTCATGTGTCAATTAAATGTGTGTGTTGATGTTGCATACTCTTAGTTGTTAAGTAGTTTTCAATGGGTTTTATGAATTCCAACTTGCATGGAATTTCATGAAATTAGTCCTTAATCATCATCGACACAAGACCAAATGGTCTCTATCATCCTCATGGCTTCTCGAATGAGACCTTCTTCAGTATTTGGCTGAGGATTTATATGTTTATGCCTTGGGGTTTTTTTTGGTAAACTATGTACGAAAATGGGGTCTTCAACCCCCCAGCGTTAAGAAATACACACGCAAGTGTGAATGAGCCATCAGGGAGCAATGATGGAAGCGAATCTCTAAACACGACAATGGGTCTCCTTGAGTGGTGACTCAGATCATTTCCCTATATTGTTGGAACTTTCCCCCTTATGGATAAAACACATAGCCCCTTCAATATCAACCCATCTTGGTTGGGGGAGCCCTCCTTTATATAATAAATCAAGGATTGTTAGAGACCCTTCAAAACCTCTTCATCGAAATCCCCTCTTCTACAATTCCTTGAAAACCTAAAGAGTCTCTTGGTCCAAAAATAAATGTGAAAGAGACAAATGAACTTTGGAGAAAATAGAAACAAATATGCAACAATATCTTCAAGGAGAGGGGCAAGGACTCTAATCTAAATAGAAGGAAAATTATTCTATAAATGGAACAAGAATGGAGGATAAAGAGTAGATCTATTTGGTTGCAAGCTAGTGATTATAACACAAATTTCTTCCACCAATTTGAAAATAAAAAGAAGTCAATAAACACTATTTGGGAAATGGACAAAGAAAACAGGACAAAATCAACCTCATTTGCAGATCTAGCTAAAGAAGGGACTCTACACTTCAGCAACTTATTCAAGTCTAATTCTCGAGCAACAATATACACCATTCTAAATGCGGCTTCTCATTTCACCATGAGGTAAACACATAGTTAATGGAAAAGGTCTCAATGTAGGAGCTTCAAGGGTTCTTGCACAACTTCAAGAAGGATAAAATCCCTAGAGTGGATGGACTCCCGACTAAATTTTACACTGTCTTTTTTGACATCCTGGACAATGATATTTTAAAGGTAGTGGAGTACTCTAGATCCACTATACAAATGTTGGTAGCCTATAAATCTACCTTCATCGCTCTTATCCCCAAATTAGACAACACATCCACCTTTGAACAGTTTGGGCCTATATCTTTATGCAACAACATATATAAAATCATCTCGAAGCTAATAGAAAGAAGGTTAAAAGACATTTTCTCCACACACATCTCACCTAATGATCCATAATATTTTGAGAACGACATGAAGAAAGAAATATAAAAAAGATATAATAAGTAAATACATTGAGATATTGAAAGGAAAACATTAATGCAGTAAAACTTATATTCTATTAATGACTATCTAGAATACAAAAGATTGTAAAATGCAAAGCACATAAGCTAGCTAGAATGGTGTTAGCTTATCTCTTAAGAGAGATGTGGTGGCTACACTCATTCACAAGAAGTTGATTACAATGAGGTTCCAAAGGCCTTTTTTAACTTAAATCATAAATGAGAAAATCCTAAACATATGAAACCCTAACCCTAGAATATGAAACGCCAAAAGGTTTGTGGGCCCCAAGGGGGGTAGTTGATACGTCAACTTCCATAGGGTGTAACTTTTGCATACAATATCCATTTGAGGTGCTTGATACCTTGTTGGAAAGTTATAAACAAGGAGTAAACATTCAAAATGGCCCAATAATCCCAATAAGGATCTATTGGGATTGTCCATGTCAAAAGAACGCCATGTAGGGCCTCAAAATGGCCTCGAAAGTTTGGGACCCAAAAAACCATAGAAAACCTACCAGTATGGAAACTGTAATTTGAGCTAGTGGAATAGGTGGGTAGCCACCGATGTCAACCTGGATCAATACTCCTCCCTCAGGAAGAAATGGTATACACTATGCCAAGTTCCTCCATCAGACAGGGAACCTTCTATTGAATCTGACTCTTGGTGAGCCACTTTCCCTGATGAAGAAATTTCCCTTCTTTGACAACCCAATAGAGTTGGATGTTTTGTTGGTGGGTGCCCTTCATCTTGTTGTCCATGATCTAATCAAATTTCACCTATTCAATACATTCATTATTGATTTCTATAGGTTCCAAGTCCTCAACCGCATCCAAAGTGTCCAAGAGAGGTGGAAAATATGGTCAAAGCAGTTTCACATTAAATACCAGGTGCAAGCCAAGGAAAGGAGGAATACTTAATTTAAAAGAATTCTCACCCACAACCTTGGTGATGGTGTAAGGCTCATATTGGAGTGGGCATAGCTTTCGATGGGGTCCTGTGAGGCACTCTTTATATAAATGAAACCATACATTGGGACCTGAAAAACTATAGAAAAACTACCAAGATGGAAACTGTAATTTGAGCTAGTGGAATAGGTGAGTAGCCACCAATGTCGACATGGATAAATCCTCCCCCATTAGGAAGCAACAATATCCATTGCGTCAATTTTCTCCATCAGACAAGGAAAAATTGTTTTGATCTGAGTCATGGTGATCCACTTGCCCTGATGAAGAAACTGCCCTGCTTTGACGACCCATTAGAGTTGGATGTTCTATTGGTGGGTGCCCTTCATCTTGGTGTCCATGATCTGATCAACTGTCACCTATTAAATGCAGTCAAGATTGATTTCTATAGGGGGCAAGAGATAGATCGCATATGAAGTGTCTAGGAGAGGTGGAAAATAGGGTCGAAGTAGTTCCACATTAAATATCGGCTGCAAGCCAAGGAAAAGAGGAATACTTAATTCAAAATCATTCTCACCCATAGCCTTGGTGATAGTCTAAGGCTTTTATCAGAGTGGGAATAGATTTTGATGGGGTCCTATGAGGTGATATTTCCACAAATGAAACCATACCTTATCTCCCACATGAAACTTGTGTGGTACCCGATGTTGATTGTGGTTCTTCTTGTACTTTGCATTGGATTTCTACAAAATATCATGAAATTGTTGTTGAATGTGTCGGATTCTCTCAACAAATTTCACTGCTCTATCAACCTCAGTCTGATCATGGGAGGAATCTTCTTATGCAGTTGCAATGAGCATATCTATGTGAATGGGGGCCAATGTTCAGAACCCCAAGCTCACCTGAAAAGGGTTTTGGCCAATAGAGTTGTGGAGGGCTTTGTTGTAGCTATGTTGAACATAAGGAAGGATTTCATCCCATGTGCATAGATGTTTGGAATTGTAGATCCTCAGGATATGGACAATCATCATGTTTACTACCTTAGTTTGTCCATCAGTTTGTGGGTGGAAGGTAGACGATTTGGTCAACTTGGTGTCCATCATTGACCATAGGCTAGACCAAAAAGTGCTCAAGAACCTACTGTCTCGATCTAAGATAATGGTTTTTGGGAGCCCAAAATGAACCCAAACATCTTCAAAGAAGAGATTAGTGGTGGCCTCGGTTGCGATGCTCTTCTTGCAGGGTGCAAAAACTGCCATCTTAGAGAATCGATCAATGACCATGAAGGCACAGTCATTCCCATGCTTGGTTGAAGGCAGAATGGACATGTAATCCATAGAGATGGACTCCCAAGGCATATCTAGAGTAAGTAAAGTGGTGTATAGACCTTGTTTCTTGATGGTAGGCTTGGAAATGGTGTAGGCAGTGCAAGATCTGATGTACTTTCGGACATCTTGTCAAATATTTGGCCAATAAAAATGCTTTTGCAGTACTACCATTATTTTTTTCCACACCAAAATATCATGTTGTCCGTCTATAATGAGATTCCCAAATTTTCTTTGCACGCTCATTGAGGAACACAAAGATGGCTCAGATGGCATAGTAATTCATCGTAGAGATGAAAGTCTGGAATTGTTTTTCTTGTGCTCAATGTCTGATAGGTAGCAAAAAATTTAGATTCATTATTGTATAATTATGGCCACCCAAACATCCCATACCCACAGGATTTGATAAATATGGTTAGTTCCACAACTGGGGGTCAACTGAGGAAATTTGCGACATGGTTGGTGCTACCCTTCTTGTACTTGATGTTCAAGTGGAATTGTTGGAGGTATGTGGTGTTAAGCCCTAATATTGGCTCATTACCACTTAATTGGGGCATATTAGATTAGTAATGTTATTTTATTTATGTCGGATTTAGGCCATTAGTTGTAATTTAGATTAGTAATGT
>JZKD02S1106583.1:191909-215739 GCA_000966675.3 Picea glauca
TTATGTCGGCTTTAGGCCATTAAACCTCCTAGTCTCCTATATATACCAAGGAGACATTTTCATTTTGAATCATCTTGTACTTGAACATTTAAGTGGGGTAAACGGAGGTTGCCCCTCCGAAGAGGCTTATTATCTGAAATTATCTCTTTTTCAAGGCGTTGAGTACTTTTGCTGAGGTTTTTATATGCTATATTGATGTTTGGTTCTTAACATGTGGACTACTTCTAATGGTGGCCATTTTTTAACTTTCTTTGTGTCTGCATGAATTGCAGAGGCTTTTGATCAGTGTGGATAATGGTTTCCTTCCCCACAATGTAATGATTCCACTGTTGAAATTCTTATACAATGAATTACATCTCTTTTTCGTAGGTGGGGTATCTACGAGAAACATCATATAGTGTTTCATTTTTATAGGCCACTACATGCCCATGCTAAGTGAGGATTGCACCATAATCTAAATCATATGTCTCAATCTCAAATGGTTGTTGCAAGACTGGAAGAATAAGGACTAGCATTGTGAAAAAGTGGGATTTCAAATCCTCAAATGCTTTGTGTTGGGATGCATACCACACAATATTGGTCTTCGCACCACCGTTGTTCACTTGGCTTAGGGCTCAAATGGTATGAGAGAACCCCAACAAAAACATATGGTACACGTTAGCGATGCCCAAGAAACTATGGAGCTCAGTCATTGTCTTCGGGGCCAACCAATTGCAAATGACTTGGATCTTGGATAGATCCACATGCACACCCTGCTCATCCACAATGTATTCCAAATATTGTATTCTCTGCATGTCGAAGGAACACTTCTCCAAAATGGTGTATAACTTGTGTTGTCACAAGGTGCCCAATACCTATTGAATATGCTTCAAATGTTCCTCCCAGGTTTTGTTGAAGATGAGGATGTCATCTACATATACGACCATAAAGGAGTTTGTAAATGGTCACAATATATCATCCATCATTTGCATGAATGTGGTCAGGGCATTAGTCAAGACGAAATGCATGACTAGTCAGTCGAAGATACCTTCTTTAGACTTGAAGGTTGTCTCCATACATCAATTTTCTCAATCGACACCTAGTGGTAGCCTAACTTCAGATCAATCTTACTGAAAAACTTGGCTCCCTTGAGTTGATCAAGAATATCATCAATATAGGGGATTGGGTATTGGTTCTTGACTATGACCTTATTTAGGGATCTGTAATCAATACAAAGACTCCATGTCTCGTCCTTTTTTTGTACCAAAAAAATTGGGCTCCCGCAAGGTGAGGAGCTTGGTATGATGTGGCCCTTCAGAAATAGCTCTTGGATCTAGTTTTTGATTTCTTCATTCTCCATAGAAAAATTCTTATACATGAGGTCATTAGGTAGAGGAGAATTGGGTGTCAAATCAATTTATTGTTTTACCTGACAGTGCATAGACACCCCAGTAGGCGAGGAAAATATTTCTTTGTGCTCTTCAACTATTTTGTCCACATGTTGTTGATGTGTAGAGAGACCTCGTTCAAAGGTTGTGGTGGTTACAATGACCTTTTGTTCACCTTCCTAATGAACCTTAAAGAGGACAAATATCTCAGTCTGAGAGACCATCTCTTTGCACTGCTTCGCGGAGATCAAAGAGACTGCAATAGTTGGGACTGCCTCCAATACCTTGTAGATTTGATATCCCAAAGTAATAATGAAAGTACAGGGCCTAGATTCATAAACAACATGATGCTTCCACATATATGGTTTTCCTAATGAAACATCACAAAATACAAGGGGGGAAACATCACATAATACCTCATCTTTGAAGGGTTTGATGTCATAGTGCAGGTGACATTGTTGGTTGACACGGACGTCTTGTCCTTGGATGATCCAACCGATGGTGTATGGTTGAGGATGTGGCATTGTTGTCGTGTTCCATCTCTTGATGACCTCTACTGAGATTAGATTCTTCTTTCTACCTTTTTTAACAATGAAATGGAGTGGGGTCCCCTTCACCCACATCTATGAGTGGAAGAGGCACTCCCCTTCTTCAAGCTCCTCTGGTCCCTCTAGATGGAATTTTTTGGTAGTGATGGTGACATTGGGTCCTCTTTCAATGATATGTTTTCCCTTTTCCGGTTCTGAATCAGAGTTTGAGTCAACATCCGACCCTGAGGCTTTTGTCTTAGTCTACAATGACTATTTGGAGCAACATTCATCGGTATTGTGCCAAGGAATTTTGTGGAACTCACACCAATTTCCAATGTTCTTCTTCAACTTCCCATTACCCTTCTTTGTTGGTGGCTTGGACTGCTTGTCTTGGGACTAACCATCATTTATTTGTCCTTTGTATTGGGATATAGGGACACCCTTAACGGGATTCTACTGTGATGGGTTTGAAAAAACAAAATATAGCTTATTATTTTTCTATAAATCATGCTCAATCTTGACAACATATCGGTAAACAACTCCTAGTGAGGAGATATCCAATAACTCCATATCTATTTGGATGTATATGTGTATGACACTACAGTACTTCCAAAACCATGTGACACACAAATTATTTAATACCAATATTTGTGCGCAAGGTATGGAAGATGTTGGTGTACTCTAACACCATCTGGTCTCTCTCTTGACATAGAGTTGTCCATCTCGTGTACCAGTCACCATAGTTTCCAACATGATAGTATTTCTCCTTGAGGGCATCAAAAAATTTTGTCCAAGTGGATCCTGGCCCAAAAATTGCAGACTCGTCTTCAACATGTTGCTCACAGTAAATCTCCCACCAATATCTAACATGGGGAAGGGCCTTAAGGAGCATGAAGGTGATTTTCTCACTATTGGAAAAATTTTCGATAGAGAAATAACCCTCTAGCATACTTAACCATTTTTCCAAAGCGTCGGTGTCTATCTGCCCTTGAAATAAAGGAATATCAAACTTAACTTACAAGTACCTTAAAGGGAATCACACCTCCGAATTGATCATTGGTTGAATGTGCCTCTATTTTTTTTGGTAGTCGTCGAAGGATTTGGGAAAAATTATCCATCATCTCGTTCCTTTGTCGTGCGAGAGATTCCTCATGCAACAATTTGATAGGATCTCCTACTCTGTTGTCCCACTTTTATTTCTCCATGGGAGGTTTCTTGGGCATGCAAGAGTGGTTGTCCTCAAGAGAAACAAGATCGAGACCCAACTCTCTATACCCTAACCTCGTCGGAGACATGCACTAAGAACAACAAGGAGCATATTTCTCTGATACCACTGATCTAGATTATTTTGAGAATGATATGAAGGTAGACATATAACAAAGATATAACAAGGAAATACACATATATATTGCAAGGAACATTGTAATATAGTAAAAATTAGAGTCTATTAATGATTATATGGAATACAAAATACTGTAAAATGAAAAGTATACAAGCTAGATAGAATGGTGGTAGCTTATCTCTGAAGAGAGATGTGTCGGCTACGCTCATTCGCAAGAAGTTGATTACAATGAGGCTCTAAAGGCCTTTCTTTAACATAAATCATAAATGAGAAAACCCTAAACATCCAAAACCATAACCCCAGAAGATGAAACACAAAAAGGTTTTTAGGCCCCGATGGGGGTAGTGGATATGTCAACTTCCCTAGGCGGTAACTTTTCATATGATTTATGTTTGGGGTGCTTGATACCTCGTCGAAAAGGTCTATTCAAGGAGTACACATTCTAAATGTCCCAATATGTCACAATAGGGATATAATGGGCACTGCCATGTCAAAAATATGTCATTTAGAGCCTCAAAAAAGCCCCAGAAGTTTGGGACCTGAAAAATTGTAGAAAATTTTTCAAGATGGAAATTGTAATTTGAGCCAGTGGAATAGGTGGGCAGACACCAATGTCCACCTGGATCATCTAAACAATTTGAATTTTTACGAGGGATACAAATACATGAGGCAATTGGACTTGCTCAAGAGGGGTTGCACTCCATTCACACCAGCAATAAGAGGCCCTTTAATTTCGAGGTTGACTTATCCAAGGCTTTTGATAGATTAAGTTGGTTGTATATCAAATTACTACTTATTCATTTGGGATTTTGTCACTCATTTTTCACTTGGATCATGAACTGTGTTAGCACTAAATCCTTTGTCCTACTCATAAATGGTTCTGCAACACCTTTCTTTAAAGTGAAAAGAGGTCTAAGACAGGGGTCCCCACTCTCTACCCTTCTTTTCCTTTTAGTTGTAGAAGGCCTCAGCAAGCTACTGAAGGATGCCTTAGTTGGAAGTCGACTAAAAGGTATCTCTATAAGTCCCATGTGCACCATTTCCCATTTACGTTTTGTTGATGATATACTATTTTTTTTTTAAGAGAACATCAAATTTGTAGAGCATCTTGAAGAGTTGTTGAACATTTTGCAAAGGCATTGGGATGCTCATCAATAAAGAAAACCCATCTATGTATACTTGGGGAATCTTTGAGCAAGAAAATAATACAATATCCCAAATTCTCTCTCTACAGGAAAAGACTTAGGGACAGGTTTTAAGTACTTGGGATTCATACTCAAAGCAAATGACTACCACAAAAATGATTGGTTATGGATTTTTCCGAAGTTGGAAAGTAAATTTCATGCTTGGTGCAACAAATGGATATCTAAAGCAAGTTGCTTGGTTCTGGTCAATGTTGTTTTAGAATCCATCCCAATCTACTAGAACTCTCTTGCTTGCATCCCAAAAGGTATCATAGGCAAAATCCAATGGTTATCTTTCCACTTTCTTTGGCATAAAATTGAAGACAAAAAACCAATGGTTCTAGCCTTGCAGAGGAAATTAGAAACCCAAAAGCCTTAGGGGGATGGGGACTAAAAACCATCTTCCTCTTCTCTAAAGATTTGAATGCAAAAATTATATGGGGGATAATACAAGGAACAAGGCTATCAACACATATCAAAAAGGATAAATATTTTCCCCAAGATACCATAGTAAAGTGGAGTCGAAAACCTATTAAGAAGATTCATAATGGATCTATTATATGGAAAGCCATTATAAATGCATTTCCACTAATAGGAAAATGGTTGATTTGGAGAATAGGAAGTGGAGCCCAAGTCCTCATTGGAAAAGACCTTTGGATATGGAGTTGAATTAACCATCTCCTTCCTAAACACCTTATTATGGATCTTAATATGGGTGATTTTTACTACCTCAACCAAATTATGACAAGGGACTATGTAAATAGACAGGCCCAATGGATGATCTCGAGGGAATTAGGAATTGAGGGTGACCATGCATCTTGGTGGAACAATTACATCAGAACACTCCAAAACACATTTGTATTTCCCGCAAAATAGGAACATCATCTACTACGGTCCCTAAACCCCTCAAGCAAATGTGTTATGTGACTTGGATACTCAACATTGGTCAAGGAATCTAGAGAATATCCTCCACCATGGTGAAGGGAAAAACTTTGGAAATTAAAATTCTCTTCAAAGGCAAAACTATCCATGTGGCTCATGCTACATAACAAATCCCCCACATGGGACAAATTAAAAGAAAATGAACTTTCAAGGCCCACAAAGATGTTTCCTTTGTCGAAAATATGTAGAGACTAATCATCACCTCTTTCTGAAATGAAAATTCACTATGAAGGTTTGGACAAAGATTCATAGAACCATAGGGTCCTCTTGTGAGTGGAATGGAGTCATTATTGAGGAAGCTTTGAAAACTTTGTTCAACAATCAACACACTAACAAGTTCAAAGAACTCCCTTTGATAATGACCGGGGTTATATGGATAGCTAGGAACCACACACTTTTCGAAGATAAGGTTCCATCTCCTCAGATTTGTGCTACAACTTAGCCATTCTCTCAACTTATCCTCAAGGTAACAAGACCAAGCATATCAAAGTGCAACAAGAAACTCGTATGCAAAATGATAAGCCTTGGGATTTATTTGATGGGGCAACCCAAGGGGAACCCTCTATGGGAGGGGCAAGTGATATCCTTCATATTTCAAGCAATCAATCCATTTCTTTCTCAGTGGGGCTCAGGAAAACCACAAATAATTTCAGCAAAGGCATGGCACCAAAACTTACCATACATCTAGCCTAGAAAAGAGGAATATATAAGCTTCACATATATGGGGATTGCCAACTAGTTATAAAATGGATGAATGGGGATTTCTCCATGCAAAATTGCACACTTATGTCATTATTCCAAAATATCAAAAGAAACCTTCAAGACTACACTTTTCTCAATTTTGATCATGTTTATAGGGACTAGAACCAGGGAGTCGATCGTTTCTCAAATGTTGGCTTGGAAATGGACAAAGATTCATGGAAGATATATGAAAAGTCCCAGGATGATAATCTTCATGATTCTGGGCTCTAACTAGCATAATTTTTTTTTTAACTTTTTGAATTGTTTATACTTTGTACCGATTTTATAGGACCTGCTTAGTTGATGATACAGAGGAAAATTCTCATAATCATTTTTTATAGTTTTATGCACAATGAATGGAATCTCAAAAAGTTGGAATTTTTGGGAGGCTAATACCTTGGATTATGGTATATGTATAAAGTTTAGATTATACTATGTAAGTGAAAATTGGGTCTTTGGAGATCTCCAACTATAATTTTGTTCTATCTCATAAATAAAATTACTAAATTATATATATAATTATATTTAATTGATAAAAAAATAAAATAGTCAATTCCTGCTACTTCAATCCATTAAGGTGTGGGTTTAGTTTGCTGGGCTATCCTAGTTCAATACTCTTACGGTGAGTTTAATGAGAAGGAGACATAAAAAAATTCTAATCATATTACAAAAAAAACAATGATGTTAATAGTTAGTGGTGATTTTGATACCCCTTATTGTGATTTCTTAACCAATGATTAAAAATGTTAACCCAACAGATTCTAAACACATTTTTAACAAACACTTAAAAAAAATAATCAAGTATAAAATTTCATTTATTTTAAAACCACTCAAATTACTACAATTTAAAAATAGAGTATACCCAAAAACAAAATGGATATTTTTCAACCTAAGCAACCAAAATAGTGTGTAGGCATGAACATATCAATTCACCACTAAAATAATTGCAAATCCCTCGAGAGGTCAACAAATTGCTCAGATTTGTGGAACATTCCAATTTCCAATTCAACTTGACGGTGTTTGTATTCCGCTGCAAGCTCTAACAGTCGTGCGGCCGACAAATTCGCCGCTGATTTTATTTATGTTTAATGGTTTGTTTAAAATTGTAGAGGTCGTTTATTCTATGTGACCGGATTTAGATGACTTTTTGTGTAGCCACGTCAGTAAATTCCCACGTGTACATACTTCCATAAATGTGGAGAAGAGACTAGATGACGTGGACGAGGAATAGTAGCTGGGGTCGTGTTGACGGTGCCGGTTTAGAAGACGAAAAGGTTGCATGTCTGCCATGTCAGTAAATTCCCAAGTATAGATTATTCTAGAGATGTGGAGAAGCGAGTCGATGACGTGGGCAGGGAGTGGTAAGTTGGGTTCGTGTTGATGGCGTCGGCATAGAAGAAGATGGGGCATCAGGATCACACCAAAATGGTAGAGCAAATGGGATCACAAAGAAATGATAGAGACTTTGAATTTTACTTTTTTGTGTTCAAAAAGATTAGAGAAATTTCCTAAATTTTCATAGTTATGATGAGTTAACGAAAAATTGTATTTTTATAAATATTTTGAAATTGAAATTGAATGTGGATATATGCAAGACATTTATGAGAAAGTGATTTTTATCCTTCACTTTTTTAATATCATAAAGATGATAAATTTTTGCATCTCACTACATTTTAATTATCCAATGTCCTATTTCACTACATAACTCGTGAGAGTACATTTTTATTTTAACAATTTTGATTTGATCTAATAGGTTATAATTAATGACCTTTTTATATTATCTTAATTTTCTCTTATCCTCTAATTTTTTCACTTTATAATTTCTCTATAAATTTAAATATGATTATGTTTTTAATGGTATCAATATTCTATAGAGTTATCCCCTCCTTTATTTTCTAATAATTTAGTTAAGACTTGGCATCTTTATGTCAATCCCTCTTAAGTTGTAGGTGGCTTTGATTGGAGTTTGAGGCAATCTTAGGAAGCCTCTTGTTTTTTATGTTAATTGTCTCATGTTTGTACATTAGGTACCTAGTCATATTATCAATAAGGGAAAGACTAGCTTCTACAATGATAGGATAGAGTGCTTTAATTTAAAGATTATAAATTATAAAAAGTTTATGGATTGGCTTGACCTTTCTCCATGATTCTCTAGAGGTGTTGCTCATATAAGATAATAGAGGTGACAAGAGTTTCAAAGAGGAATTTCATTTTTTCCCACAACTAGAAATCCACTAATTTACAATTGTTTTTTAAGACAAAATAGGTAGTTCCACCCTCTATTAATCATTTTCACAATGCTATAGTTCTAATTAAGATTGTGATAAAATGATATTTTTGAATTTGATTATCAAAACTTTTTTTTGTTATTATTTATTATTATACATATGTTAAAAAAAAAATCCTAAAACAATCTCAATCTTAATTACTTGTTAGAATCAAAGGGACACCATACCAAAAGAAAAAATATTATTATTAATATAGAAAATTATATTTAAAATAAAATCACATATTATAATTAATCCTCACTAATATCAAATATTTATTGTGAAAAAACTAAATATTAAAATTTAAATATAAATTTAAAATAAAAAAATATAAAAATAATAAAAATAAATTATAATAATAAAATTAAAAAAATATTTTTTCTTTGATTTTATAAATAATAAGTGATTTTATATTTTTTTTTTTTTTAATAAGAAAATTAAATGATTATAATCTAACAAATATTTAGATATAATTAAATCAATTTTCATTGAAATTGGAACTATCATATTGACAAGAGAATTATCAACGTTGAAAAGCTTAGTATGGTCTTGAAATAAATGTAGAAAGGTTGAACTTTGACTTTGTGATAAGAAAAAAATAATTTTTAACACTTTTCTTATTTATGTTATGAGTGCAATGTCTCTAATAAGACTTGGAATAAAATTGAGCAAATTCAAAAAAAAATTCAAAACATGTAATTTCAAAATTAAATGCAACACTTCTTACCACATTTTATTGATTGATTTTGGGTGTACTTTTGTGTAATCTAAAGTTATTATTAGATATCTAGAATATAAACATAATTGTCAAAGTTGAGCAAGATAACTTTTAATATCATTGATAAGAAACACAAAATCAAAAGAGGCCGAGCTAGAGATTTTGAGGCTTGGCTTAACAATTGGAATATAAAAAAGACAATCAAACTAATAATATCAATAATAGTAAATCTTATAACCCTATGCAATTTATTAATATTAAATCGTACACTGCTATGCAATTAAAAGATAACCCCCGTAATGACAAGGAAATCATTAATAAGTGGAAGTTGAAATGTTGCACATGTTTTATAAAACCTAATGTGGTTGATCAAAACTATTTTTCAAAGATCATGAACTTAAAGAACAAAATCAATATTGTCAAACTTGTGACCAATGTTCATGGCTCCACAATGAAAATGATCCTTGGACTAACTGAAAAACACTTTGGGATCAATGAATTTATAAAATTTGTTGTAAAAGGAGGTTGAGGAATAACATTATTTCTTTTTAGCGGACCACACATTTAATAATATAAGGCGTAACTTTACCCAATTTCATAACTTAATTAATTACTCTTGAGGTCATCCTAAGTATAAAAATCATAAAGAATTTAGTACATATTTAAATATAGAAGTGATATTTTGAATTAAAAAAAAATCAGTCTAAATCCTTTTATTTGTCTCATAAATTTAACTTATCATAGGTGGCGATAAACATCATCATCATAAAACTATAATTGCAATATTATTTTATTAAAAAATAAATAAAAAATTCAACATACAAAAATATATAACATGTTTACAAATTAAAAAGAATAATTGATTAAATTGAATGAATTTTACCATATTTTTTATAATACTAAACAAATATGATATATATAGATAGATAGATTGTCAAGTGAGTTTAGCTCAAGTTGTTGATAGGAAAAAAAATTATCCTCCCCACTCAATCTCAAATCCCATGTTGTGTGACCTCGAATGGATCACTATATAATTTGTCATCTATTTTGGTACTTTATGGGTGGAAAAATTGGAGGAAAGTGGCTTGCAAGCCCCATTTTAGGGGTAAGTTCTAGTTTGGTGATTTTAGGTCTAGACACTTCCAGATCCAATTTGAGGCACCAAATGGCACATTTTGGAGTCAAAACTTTGTGAGCATATCTCTCAACCCATGTACGTTGCTATACACACCAAAATATTTCCAATGGTGTGAAAATCACCTCAATCGGAGTTCACAAACTGAAGTTATGCCTCTTGGAAGTTGACCTACCCTGCTGACCACCATGGTACCAAGTGGATGCCACGTCAACCCCCATTTCTCACACATTGCTATAGTGGGAAAACCCCCCTATGGACTACAGTAGGGTTCAATCGTGCAGGCAGAGCTAACCATCTAAAGTCTCCTACTATTAACAACTATCCCGACAATACCCCACATTCATGCATAAAATATAAAGTATAAGGATTCGGTGGTCTTACCTTAAACTCTGCGTCCGGTGTCGATCCTTTTGCGTTCGGTCGCTTCTCGACTGCAAGTCTCCTCCCAAGGTTGACCTGCATTCACCAAAAGACAAACAAGAAACTACGAATATGCATTTTATATATGAATTAGTGGGTTAGATGTCATAACAAAATGTAAATCAAACATAAATATTGAACACATCATATGGCGGGACGGAAAAAATACTTCTTTATATTAATCTCACAAAGTCAATTACAAAATGAGATCGATGATTGCTCCTCGAACCCAGTCCTAGGCTCCTCTTCACCAAGCTCCAACCGCTTCCACGTATCCTTCTTCTCTCACACTTCTCTCTAGAGAATGGGCATAAGCTTATGAATAAGGAAAAAGGCAAGAATAGGGAATTCTAGTTCAAAACTCACAATGTGGCTGCAAATTCTTGGGGAAAGGAGGGGAAATGAAATGGGCAGAATTTCACTGTTTCTATGTTTCTCCTTGGAATGAGACCCCAAAACCTCCTTTTATATGACAAAGGGATGGTTATTCAATTGGGTGATGGGCTATAGGCAGTGGATTAGTTAGGAAACTACCCAATAGCCCGTAATCTCAACGAATCCCTTGCAACTTTCTATTTTTTGCAACTTTTGTGGGTATACGCGGGTTGTAATGGTGCAGCTAGCGTATGTATACGGGCAATAGTGGTGTAGGTCACGTACATCTTCAAAAATAGTGTTCTTAAGAAGAGTTGTTCAATGTTGGTTTGGCAAAAATAGTAAGTAAGATGGCCTGATGCTAGGTATGCATGTATAGTGCAATTTAGGGTTATAACACACATGTGGGGCGGGTCATGTGTGGACTTTCAAGATGATTCTAGAGGGTCCAAAACCCTAACACTAATTGATGGTTGAGACATGCAAAAAACACTAGTAAAAAATGAGAGATAAGTGACCACGAGACCAAAAGAATTGGTCACCACAATTTTTTTCAAGGGATAAATTACCAAAATTGATAAATTTAAGTGAGCTAACTAAAAACGACCAAGATAAATGACCACTTTTGGTCACGTTATAAAACTAAACTAAAAAAGACCAAGATAAATGACCAAATTTGGTCACGGGATATCTAGACTAAAAAAAACCACATAACAATTGATCATTTATTTGGTCATTTTTAGTTGTGGATCACTCTCGCAATGGAAAATTGCAATTTTAGCAATGAATTTGTACAACTTACTAAATTCTAACACTGCAGATGGATTCAAAGACCCCTTTTTAAATTGTAATTCATTCACAAGAAGATGATTACAATGAGGCTCTGAAGACCTTTTTATGATAAACAGGAATGCCAAAACCGTAGATATCCAAAAACCTAACCCTAGGAGATGAAGCGCCAAAAGTCATGTGGGCCCTGTTGAGGTAAGTTAGCACAATAACTTCTCGGGGTCGTAAATTTTGCATACGATCTCCGTTTTAGGCATGTGATAGCTCGTTGGAAATGTATTTTTGAGAACTATGCATTATGCCATCAATCTTTGACTATGTCTACAATTTGAATGTGGAAAGCCAAGAAAACACTGTTTAGAGCCCCAAAACGGCCCTGGAAGTACAAAAAGATGTACTGACATGAAAACTTCCAAAATAATCCAGTTGGAATAGGTGGGCAGACACCAATATCCACTCAGATGCTATGTAGGGATTCAGGACAACCCCGTAAGTGCAGAACCCACAATTACAGAGAAATGTCCCCATTACAGAGAAATGTGTTGAACTGAAAATTGTCCATATGAGCCAGTTGGAATTTGGAACAGGTGGGTGGCCACCAATATCCACCTGGATCAATCCTCCTCCCTTAGGAAGCAATGGTCTCCATTGTGTTGAGTTCCCGGGGAAGAGGGGAGATCATTTTCTGAATCTAAATCTTGGTGAGCTGCGTTCCTTGTTGGAGAGGTTGTGTTGCTTGGTCCGTGGAAGGATGTCACGAACCTGTTGCTCGCGGGGTTGAATCTATTCCACCAACCTATTGTCTCTGGGCTTTATGGGGCATTTTGTAGGCACCATTGTAGGTGAAGAAACATCATTGGTTTCTCTTCTGCAATATGATTTTGCTGGATAGAAGGTGTTGACGCTACAGTGGTTGTAGTGGCCTTATGTGCATCCTTTGAATAGACTATGAAGAGGATGAATTTTGCAGTATGAGAGATTACCTTGCAGCATTGTTTTGGTGGAATGATAGTCGAAACTACCTCTGGTATCCTTTAGAGATGACCCCCCAAAGTAATAATGACACTACAGGGTTGAGACTCATAAACAACATGATGTTTCCACATATATGGTTGGCCAAAAACAACATCACAGACATCAAGAGGGGAATCATCACACACTACCTCATCCTTGAAGGGCTAGATGCCATAGGACAGGCGACATTGTTGGTTGACATAGATATCTCGTCCCTAGTGAAGACATTCGATGTTGTATGGTTGCAAGTGTGGTGTTGTCAACAACCCCAACTGTTTGACGACCTCAGTTGAGATGAGGTTCTTCTGGTTGTCGCTATCAACAATGAAATGCAATGGGGTCCCCTTCACCCAAATATCTGAATGGAAGAGGCGCTCCCCCTCTTTAGGATCTACTAGTTCTTCTTGTTGAATTGTTGTGGTCGCGACAGTGGAAGTAGGGTCTGCGTCAATGATCTGTCCATTTTCAATATTTTCTGGATTAGATTCTGAATTAGGGTTCAGCTTCTTTTCTTTGACTCGGCTACCAATCACTGTTTCGAGCGACATTCATTGGTGTTTTTTCCAGGGGATTTTTTGGAAGTCGCACCACTTCCCAATGTCATTCTTCATCTTTTCTTTACCCTTTGTTTCATGTTTCTTGGACTGGTTTTCAAGAGGCTGTTGGTTAGGGCTATCTTTACCATGCTTTGGTTTTTGCGGATTTGCAGACGCGAACTCCCATTTGTTCTGGTTCCTAAATTTATGCTCGATTTTGACAACATATCGATAGGAAGCTCCCAATGATGACATGTTTAGGAAATCCATTTCGGATTTGATGTACCTATGCAGATCCCCATGGTATTTCATAACCAGATGTCGCTATAAGTCTTTGATACCCATATTGGTGCGCAAGGTATGGAAAGTATTTGTGAACTCTAGCACTTTTTGGCTCTTCTCTTGCTGTAGTGTGGTCCATCTCATGTACTAGTCTTCATAGTTATCATTAGGGTAGTATTGTTCCTTGATCGCATTCACAAAACAATCCCAAGTGGGTTTGGCCCCATATATTCTAGATTCCTCTATGTAACTTTGCTCCCAGTAAGTTTCCCACCAGTGTTTGACATGAGGGATTGTCTTGAGGAGTGCGAAGGTGATCTTTTCCCTATCAGAAAAATTTTGAACTGAGAAATAACCTTCTAGTAGATTCAACCATTTTTCTAAGGCATCTGCATCTATCTGACCTTCAAATACAAGAATATAAAAATTAACTTGTACCTCGAAGGGAGAGGTTCCTCCAAAGTGGTTGCTTGATGAAGATGTGCCTATTATTATCGACAGGCCTTAAAGGATGTGGGAAAAATTCTCCATCATTTCGTCCCTCTGTCACGTGAGAGCTTTCTCAAGCAACAGATTAATAGAACCTTCTACTCCATCATTTTTATTTTCTATCGCCATAGAGGGTTTCTTGGGCATGCGAGAGTGATTTTCCTCAAGAGAGACAAGATGAAGACCCAACTTGTTATACTCGTACCTCATCGGGGACATGCATTGAAAAACGATCAAGAGCATCCTTCTCTGATACCACTGATCCAAATTATTTTCGGAATGAAATGAAAGAAGATATATTATAATGAAAAACACATAAAATTTTCCAGAAATAGAGAAATACAACAATACATGATTTCTATTAATGAAAGAAATGTACAGAGACTGTAAAAATACAGAGTGCAAGAATCGCTAAAATGGTGGCAACTTTATCTCTAATAAGAGATGTGACAGATACACTTATTCACAAGAAGATAATTACAATAAGGCTCTGATGGCCTTTTTATGATAAAAATGAATGCCAAAACCCTAGACATCCAAAAACCTAATCTTAGGAGATGAAGCACCAAAAGTCATGTGGGCCTCATTGGGGTAAGTTAGTACATTAACTTCCCGGGGTCGTAAGTTTTGCATACGATCTTTTTTTTAGGCGTGTGATAGGCCATTGGAAAGGTATTTTCAAGAACTACGCATTATTTCATCAAAATCTGACTTCATCTATAGTTTGACTATGTCAAGCCAAGAAAACACTATTTAGATCCCCAAAACGACCCTGGAAGTACAAAAAGATGTATTGACATAGGAATAGGTGGCACAACCACCAATATCCACCTAGATGTTGTGTAGGGATTTAGGAAAACCTCGTAAGTGAAAAACCCATAATTGCAAAGAAATGTCCCCATTACAGAGAAATGTGTTGAACTAAATACTATTCAGATGAGCCAATTGGAATTTGGAACAGGTGGGTGGTCACCAATATCCACCTGGATCACTACCATATCAAGAAATGAACCAATATTGAAATTTTGTAATATGAAATAAAATTATATTGAAATTTTTTTATAATATAAAACAAAATTCTTATTGTACTTACTTATGAAATATTATTATATTGGAAGGTTATGGCATGATTATAGTGTATCAGCTTGGAAAGTAACTAAGGCGTTTGCATAGCACGTGAAATGATAATGCATTTTGATTCATAATTTTTCAACATTGCAATTACTCCATTACCATACACTATCATAAGGTCATGGCATGATGATAGTGTGTGCACTCAGCAATTAATTAAGGCGTTTTCATAGCACGTGGAAAGATATTGTATTTCGATTCACAATTTTTCGACATTTCAATTACTCCATTACCAGAAGCCCGTATCGATCGACCTGGGGAAGCGAGCAGGGTTATGGGGAAGCGAGGAGGGTTATTGACCGACCTTGGGAAGCGAGGAGGGTTATCAACCAACATGGGGAAGCGAGGAGGGTTATCGACCGACATGGGGAAGCTAGTAGGGTTTTACATACGCGGTATGCCATGGTCAGCTTCTCCATCCATTTATGGATTTCACCCAGCTTATTTCAGGTTAATTGGTGGGAGGGTGCTAAAAAAACGGGGTAAGGGCTTGATTTTAATCTATATGAGTGGTTTACTCAATCCAGTAGCCGAGTTCTCCACTCATTAATGGAATTTATGTTGTTCATAACCGGTTATTTGGCGGGAAGGGAGTGATAATCGGGTTTAGAGTTAATGGAGTTTATGTTATTCATAACTAGTTAATTGGAGTGAAGGGCATGATAACCAGGTTTAGGTTTGTTATTAAGTGTCGATCATTGAATTTTTTTTCTTGGGTTACACTATATATTCACCACTGGTAGTAGAAATGGAGAAGAAAATTGCAATAGACAGAACTTGGAGGCTTTTGAATAGGGAGGTGAAGGCTTCTTTAGTAGTAGAGTTGAAATCCACGGCTTCCCCTTCTCAGGTTAGTCAATTTCGTCTCAGAATTTTGTATTTGTTAAATTTCTGAATGCATATAAATCTCATGGATTCTAAGCTCAATTCAAGAAGAGAAATCTCATGGATGTTAAGTAATTTTTTTTTTCCTTATTAACAACCCATTTCTTTATAAATTTCTCAAAAAACTCTCCTAAAAATAAATAAAGGTTAGTGTTTTATACCTGGTTTTTATGGTAGGAATTGAATTTTTGCATTAGGGTGTAGGTTTGTATTGAAGTGCATTGTTTGGATATTAGTTTATATTGAATCGTTTTTACAGGTTTATGTCTACCTCATTACTTGTTTAGTGGTATGTGCTCACATTAATTTAGTTGGAATTTTTCTCTATGATCTAGTTGTGTTGGACATTGGCAATGATTTCTTTACTTTGATGTCTAGTTGTATCTTAATACTCTGATTGCAAATAGGGAATAACTTACATGCCTACGAGCATTACAATTTTGTGTCTCGATTCCTTTTGGTTGGTTGCGTGTATAGATGATCTGATTGCAAATAGGGCATAACTTGCATGTCTTGATACTTTGTTTTCACTTGTATGTGCATATTGGAAGTATTCAGAATTGAAATAATTAGGAAATAAATAAATGATACTTCTTATAAATAGACAACAACATAGGTATATTTCAAATTAATCATTATTGAAAGGAAAAGCTCTAAATATGTGCATATTGCCTCAAAGGGATGATAAGGATCTCTACAGGAAGATTAGTTCACAAAATATGTATTTGTAGGTGTAACCACTCAGAATTTTTCCAAAAGGATTCATCCAATAATCATTTTAAAAAATTACTTAATTCACTAATATTCTCTCTCTCATTTTTGGAATAGTGCATGCTAGTCCGAGGGGGGTGTCCATAAGAAATTCAAATATTTTTTGTTAGAGTACTAGCGTATAACTTACTTTGAACCTACAATTACACATGTTGCTCTGCAATCAAATAATTCAAAAACTACAATACTAATTCATGATCAGCAAGAAAGCAATTTAGATCTGCTCAAATCAATCTTTAAAATCACACAAATCTTAATTTATTACTCTATCTAGTTCTGCAAATAAAGTTGCAGATATGCAATGTAAGTGAGAAAATTTCACAGAAAGATATTCCAAAGACAATGGAAAAAAATTGAGATCTGATGGTCTCTTGGAAAAATTAGTAAACAATTATCTTAAAACGATGAGTAAAAACCTTCAAAAAATGAGTAAATTACTCTAACCTAATCGCATTCGTTCATTGGTGCCATAGTTAAGAAGGGCATGGAATATGGACAAGATAAATACCAACAAGGAAAAAAATCTCACCAACAAAAAGAACTTACAAATTTAAGTCTTAAAGCTCAAAGTACATTATGTTGTATTAATAGTCAAATGAAGCTTTAATGTCCAAAAATTCTTAAAGCGAGAGCTATGACAAGATAGAATTCTCATACCATCAATATGCTAAAATTGGTTGCCAAGGATGATGATATTTATGATATTATCACAAGAGCAGCAAGTACATGGATCTAAGAAACATCAGATTGACTTCACATCCATGAAAAAGTCTTACAGGGATCTAGTGAGCAGACCTCAAGAAGTTTTTTCACTCACACCACTCAACGATAATTTCTATGGAAGAAATGTGAGAGACTCATTGGCAGCCAAAAGACTCAACTTCACAATTGAGATAAAGACAAGAAGCAAGGTGAAAACTAGATGCACCAATGATCTCCTTTCTTGAAATCCTTAAATATTTTATCTTTAATCCAATTGTTCACTTCATTTAACAAAAACCCTAGAAACAAAATTAGTTGTCATGGAAGGTCAACATTACTAGATTTATAATGTATCATGCATATCACCAATAAAATTTAAGCTCCATTGTTGAAAAGGAGCTTCGACCACTACAAACTCCAAAGATAACATTGGCAAATTCTGATTTCCTGTGAAACACTGACAAGGCTTACAAGCTCTAACATACTGATTTACATTAGAAAACAGAGTTGGTCAGAAGTAACTTGCTCAAAGTATCATGTGTGTTGTAGTGTTGGTTGTGAAGTACCCACCACATACATTATGCAATTCCTTCATGATCTCTTTCACAATGTTTGAAGTAGATGTTTTCCAATTAAAAATCATGATAACAAGGAATTTTCATGGTTGGCCTAAACCTTTTGGTTGGTGGCATAGTTTGTCTAATTCTGAAATATAATAAAATTCTGCAAGCCCTACCACATCTCTACCTATAAAATTGTTTTCACTTGTATGATTTGGTGGCTAAGAGAAATTTTTTCTTTGGATTTATACCTATTTTGTAGGGATTTTGTTTGCATGCAAGATTACCCTTTTGTTCTAGATTTAAGGCCTGCATTTCCTTTTGGTTTGTTGCATGTCTTGATACTCTGAAATACAATTAGAATATAGAGGGTCTACCACATTTGTAGTAGAAAAAGTGTTTGTACTTGCATGCTTATTTGGCTAGATCAAAGTTTTTATTTTGAAAGGGAAGTTCACTGCTTTTGAAATGTAAATATAATCCAAAAGGTCTATTAGACTTATATTTATAGTAATGTTTCTTCTTGCTTGATTATTTGGTTGATTTAAATTTTTTTTCAAGGGGGGATCTTATGGGGAGATTCTAAAATGAAAACAAACTCCAGATACCCCAACATAACTCTATTTAAATATGTTTTTTTGCTTGCATGATTCTCTTGTTGGGGCATTTATTTGAATAGGAAACTTGTGTGTTGATTTTGGAACATAAGCACTTCCATTCACAATAGATACAGGGACAGATAAAGATACATCAATAATTAGAGAATTTATATCATTAAGTGAATTCCAAACATCAAATCTACTACTAATTTTCTAAGTATATACATCACATGTATGGTCTTGGGAGGGTTCCACCACATCCAACTCTTTGATTTCCTTTACCATATTTTATTTCTTCAACCATATGTGTAATTATATTAAACAAAATAAGGATTCCAAGTACAAACCTAGGCATTGCTTTAGGTGGAATCTTTACACCATACATTCTAATGAATGTGAGAAAGGTCATAAGGGACTAATCCCCAAGCATATGACCAGACTTATTTTCCAAGAAACAAACAGTACTACAATAGATGTTATGCCTACACCCTAGTAATCGGATAAGTATACTCTAACATGATCTATTGTAGTCTCTAGGAATTGGTTTTGATATTGCATTTCAATTCAAGATGAGATAGATGAAAAGAGTTGAAAGTAAGATTAACATACCGGTGTCATAATTCAATGCAGAAAATTGAAGATGAGTCAATGGCCAATTTTGTCAACAAATGAATATCATGCACATGATGAGAGAATATTCTATGAGAAGAGCTTGGATAAATATGCATGTCCTTGTAATGATTGTCTCGGAGGGAAGATGAGAAGAAGACAAGTGATTTTTGAACATATGTTGAGATTTGGTCACAACGATATAATCCCTTTCCCTTAAAATAGTTATCCAAATAGGATACCATTGCAAATCATGAGAGACGTAGAGGAACCAAACATAGATGAAGAGGCAACAAATGCAGATGAACATGCAACAATGTTAGATGAAGGGATTGAAGTTGATAGAATGATGAATGAGGGTTTCAAGGATGATTGGTAGAAATTTATGGAGGATGCTTCAAAACCTGTGTATGATACTTGCATGTTAAGTCATTTGAAAACAATCGTTCTAATTCTTAATTTGCAAACAATGCATGGTTGGATAGATGAGAGTGTTGATGAGTTATTGGCATTGTTACATCAGTTGTTACCACCTGACTCCACATTGCTAAAAAAATGGAGTGCATGTAAAGCGCAAATCACTAAGATAGGCTTAGGGTATGAGAACATCCACACATGTGTGAATGGTTGTGTATTATTTCGCAAAAATCATGCAAGTGAGACTAAATGTCTGAAATGTAAAGAACTGAGGTATAGACCAGGGTTGAAATCAAATTCAACGCTTAGAAAGATTCAACGCCACTTTCCAGTAATCCCATGGTTACTTTGAATGTATAGATGTTGAGACATTGTTGAGCTTATGCAATGGCATGACCAAAATAAGAGAAAAGATGGAAAACAACAGTTTGTGGTTGATTCTAAGATGTGGATGGAATTTGACAACAAATGGCCCGATTTTTCCCAAGATCCTCTTAATATAAGGTTGGGTTTAGCTCTAGATGGGGTGAACCCATTCTCAGGTCAAAGTATTAAATGGTCAACTTGACCAGTGTTTTTGATAAATTATAACTTGCCTCCATGGTTAGCAACCAAATAATTTTTCTTGATGTTGTCATTATTTATACCAGGAAATAAAAGTGTGACTTCAGATACAATTGATGTTTATTTAGAGCCATTATTTGATGAGCTAGCAAAATTGTGGAAAGGAATTGAAGCAATTCAAATTTTAAGAGACAATGATTCAATCCAGTTCACTTTAAGAGCTTATTTATTGCTTATGATACATGATCTTCCTGCATATGGCACATTGACTAGTCTCAATGTTCATGGATACCATGGATGTCCATCTCGCATCTTTAAGCCTTTTGTGAGGCACTCAAGTAGTTTGCATAAGTGTATTTATTGTGGACATCATGTTTAACTTAAAATGGAGCATCCATATCATCGACAAAAGTCACGTTTCAATGGTCGGGAAGAGAATCATGAAGCACCATTGAAAATAACAAGTGATTACATTATTGAGAATGCAGAGAAAAGAATGTAGTTTATTGAAAATGGTGGCATTGTTGGTAGTAAAAATGATCCACTCAATGATAGTGGTGTAAAACGATCGTGCATATTCTATAAGTTGCCATACTTTAAGCATATAACCATTAGGCATACTGTTGACTTTCTGCATGCTGAGAAAAACATAGCTTTTGCCATTACAGAAACTATTTTTGGTGCATATGATACAGTGTCATCACGCCTGGACCTTCAAGAACTAAAGATTCTTCGAAATCTTTGGGTTGAAAAATATGGTGATGGAAAATTTAGAAAACCTATTGCTCCTTATGTGTGGGCAAAGGAACAACATGCACAATTCTTAACGTTGATGTCTCAAACTTGCTTTCCTACTGGAAATGTGAGTAGTAATGTTAGAAGGAAAACTGGCAATAATGGCTTAAGAGGCCTCAAGACCCATGACTATCATGTCATAATTGAGGATATTTTACCTATTGTAGTCATATCAAGTTTGGAAAAGGGGCCAATATTGGCAATTATAAGGTTGTGCCTAGTATTAAAGAGAATGAGTAAGCATGTGTTAGATCCTTCAAACTTTGATAATTTGAGGGAAGATGTTGTTGAATTCCTTTGCTTATTGGAACGATAATTGGCACCAACAATATTCAATATTTCTATGCATATTCTTGTACATCTAGAACATGAACTAGAATATTGTGGCCTGATAAGAACTAGATGGATGTACCCTATTGAACGATATATCAAGGTTCTAAAAAAGTTTGTTCGTAATAAGGAAAAACCAGAAGGTAGCATGTGTGAAGGATATTCAATGCAAGAGGCCATAGGATTTTGCACAGAATATATGAAGGATTTTACTAAAGTCAATCGACGTGTATGGGATGATGATGAAGATGAGAGAGTTGCAGGAGAAGTGTTAGAAGGAAATGGATGTCGCTTCAAGCTATCAAATGAGGAAAGAACTATGATACATGCCTATGTTCTTCAAAGCACATCCTCATTTGATAAGTGGCACAGGTGAAATTTTATTTACATGATAATTTATTTATTTATTTTCATTTAATATTTAAATTATAATCATTCTTACTATCTTGTATATTGTTCATATTCTATGTAGAAAATACGGAGAAGATATTTGAATAGGGATGCACCCATATCGAAAGTGTACACTTTAGGATTTGAATATTGGAGATGGTTCTTTTCCAAAATTTGATGATTGGATTGTTGGTGCAATTAGTGATGCACAACAAGAAGGACATGATATAATGATAGAGGAAATTGAGATTTCACGATCTCCAATATATTGGCTACTTATTTCAATGGGATGTGGGCCTATGGTAGTCACTTAAGAGTGGAAGAAAAGGACACAGGAAAGGAAAATTGTGATTGTATTGTTAGTGTCGAATTTCATCACGACACTAAAAAGAAACTTTATCTTGGATTCATGCAGGAAATTATTCAAGTTGATTATGGTGAGAATAGTCCCATATTATTAAAATGTAAATGGATCAAACCATCTACAACACAACGTGATGAGTATGGATTTGTACGTGAAAATAAACGCCAAGTTTTATCAAACACTGATGAGTTGTATGTTTCCCCTCTTCAAATTACCCAGTCATTTCTAATTGATGATGTAACAAGTCCAGGATGGTCGTATGTCATTCAAAGAGAGTCTCGTTCAAAAAGGAAATTCATAGAATATGTTGATATAATGGTCGATGAGAAATGTACTAGTCTACAAGAAACATTGGAAGAAGAAGCTGAAGATGACAATAGAGTTGTATTTGAAGAAGAAACTTTGATTCCCAATGAATATACTCAGATAGAGAATGTAATGCATGGTCAGGAAAATCTATTGGATGAGGATGATGGAGAAAATGAAGAAGATGCATACACTAGTGATCACGATTGTGATCTTGATGGAAATGCAAATCATGATGATGATGAGTTGTCACCTTAAATTTATGGAATAAATTTTCACTATGTAAATTGGATTTTATTTTTTTGGCCATGGGATTAGCCAATGGTTGTACTAAACTCTATACTAAGCTTTGTATGGATTTTATTGTTTTGGCCATGAGATTATCCAAATACTTGTTTTCAGTACCATGCAATGTTTCAAATATGATTTCCTTATGTTCCTTACTATCAAATTATGTCTGAGAAATGCTATGAATTGATGTTTTTGAGTTTCAATGTTAACAAAAGATGGAAGAATTATTCTTTGAATGCATTCCATCGTGATGGAAACACACACACACACATATAGGTTGTATATTAAACAAGACTTTTAGATACATGATTTCATAGATTTCAAAGGGTATTGACCAATATATGTATATGCTTGAAATATCTTCAATGACTTAGAGTTTCAATAAATAAATCATGAGTAAAATTTGTATATTTGATCAACCTTTTCTTTACCAAATGTCATCCAAATTATGCTCAAACTTGTGATACCTAACATAAATCTATAAGGACGAAATCACCCTCAGAACTCAGTGAATTACAATCAGCCTTCAAACAATGATTATCAATAGTAATAGATACCCTTTTGATCAAACTCATGAACTGTTGTATCAGCATAGAACACATATTTATGGTGAGTTTATGTTTCAAATATCAAGTATGACAATAAACTTAAAGACTGCATGTCAAAATGGAACCTTGTCAATTTATTTAACACATGATGGAGATGAATATGGTAGAGAGCAAAGAGATGCCATCTACTTTCTTGTTGGAATTTTTTGAAGGCATTAGGCAAGGATGCTCTTCAGATTATCTGTTGATATTCTAGATCCATGTTATTTTTAACTAAAAAATAGGGCATTACAATGAATCTTTGTATATGGAGCTAACCATAAAGGTAGGATAATATATATGACTACCATGTTTAAAATCCACGGCTTATAACTTTTTCGGGATAACCTATTTTCTTCTTTGTACATGTATTGATGATGTTTTTTATTGGAAAT
>JZKD02S1106650.1:0-13033 GCA_000966675.3 Picea glauca
TATTAAGCCCTACATTCACTTGTATTGGCAATCAAGAATAGTGTTCTCCATCCTCTCTTTCAATTACTTGATCTGATTATTGTTTCCTGAAAGAATTGTATCTTTAGATGTGTGATGAGTTGTTTCTTACATAAATCATTAAAGACCCCATTGTCCAAAACACTTAAAAACCATTATTTCTAAGTTACCAAGCATCCTTAGCCTAAACCCTAAGGAGTTTCTTGGAGTGATAACATATTCCTTATCAATTTGCATGCTTTATTGTTTTGTTTCAACCATTTGTTGCTTTGTTGGCATTGCGCTGACTTCCGCAACTACCTTATGTTTGTCTTTATCTCAACTTCTGATGGAGTTTGTGCAACTCATTCTTGGTAAAAACTTTGTGCACTTCTTTCTCAAAAGGAAGGGCCCAACAAGTTCCGACCAGAATCCTTAACATGTCCTCAAGTCAAGCTCTTGGTTCTTTCACATCCTCCAGGAGCATCTATTGTTTTCCTTTGTCTATATTTTCTTCTTCTTTGGGCTCTTCTTTTTGTGATTTTTCTTCCTTTACCTCCTCAAACGAAGGGCCCAATTCTGGCACCAACTCTGATGCTTTGTGATTTACTCCTTGAAAGATTTCAACTTTGTCCTACCATTTTCGGGTGGGGAGTGATTCTTATGTAAGGAATTGTTGGGTCATCTTTTTGTTGTACTCCTTTGGATTGGCCACAACCAATGAGTTCCACTCAAAATCCACCGTTGCATCGACTTGATGCATTTTCATATAAGCGGTCTAAATTACCGATCGAAAATCGCGCAACTCTTTCTTCACTATGGACTATGCCTCATAGAGTGTGTTTAGTTCATTGTCGACCTACTGAATTTGGTTGAAATTTTGTTGTTTCTCCATGGGGTCCATTGTGATCACAACTTCTTCATTCAACACCTGGATCTTTGTGCACACCTCCTCCAAGATATGAGTCCATCGAGCAATGATTCCCATCTAGTTTCTAAATTCTCTGAAGATTTTGGTGCAATCCATTGTGTGCTTGTGAAGTCCTTCTCGGGCATTGTTACCTTGCAATATGATATTCTGCATTTGTTCCTGTAGCTATTGAGGTGGTTGTTCTGCTTCCTGTTGGACCTATTGTAGCTTTTCTTGCAGTTGGTCAGTGCGGCTAGCGAGTTGTGTCCATGATTCCTGTAGCAATTCAATCTATTTCTCTGGATTTCCTACGTTTTCGGCCTTGGGTAGTTCAGGTGCAACCTTCAGAATCTTCGGCCAAGCCTCAACAATATTTTCCTGCACTTTTTCCAGTTTACGCTGGACTTGGAGTTTTTCATGTGCTTCCTACATTTTGTATTTGTGCGCAATGAATTGTTCCTTCCTTGCAATCTCAGTGGATCTCTCAGCCTCTTAGAGTCTTTGCTCCAACTGGTCCATGGATGCCCTGATTAGTCCAAATAATTGTGGTTTTGGCTAGTGTACCAGGTCAATAGATGAAAGAGCTGCTTCGATGGGTGCTCGTGTCTGTAGTGAGAGTCAACTGGCCATTGAATGGTCTAAGCGAGTTTCTATCTCTTCCTTCATTGGTGGCTCTGGTGCGATTCTCAACCTTAGCTTTGCTTGAAAAAGAGTTAGAACCTCTATTTTGGCTATGTAGAGTTGCATCAAGTCTGCACATTGTTGAGGATTCTGGAGAACCTACTCCATTTGTGCTCGCATGGCTATCGTCTCCTGCACAATTGTCACTTCTGGTTTGTTGTTCACATTTGGTATCTGCATCTCTTTCGATGCTTCTTCTTGATGTATCGTGATTTCTTAGGCACCCTCACCCTTGTTTGGCGAGGTGATTTGTTGGTTTCTTTTAGGTTCCATCTCCTCTCTAGCTCGGGCGTCTTCTTCTTGCGCTGAATATTCATGATAATTTTCTTGGGTTTCTAGATTCAGGTCATCCAATGTTGTGCTCAGATCGGAGGCTTTGGTGTCAGGACCAGAAATTTCTGATCTTGGTTTGTGTAATTTTCTGGTTATTTGTGGGAATCGTTGCTCCACTATCTTTGGTGGATCGAGTTGCATCGGTTCTGAGGTCATGGTATGATGTGGATCGACATTGATGAGGTTTGGTAGTTGGAGTGGTGGTGGTTGGTCAGTGACAACTGTGGAAAAAAAAAATTCTGGCTCTGGGTCATCCTGAATATCAATCATAGTGGTGGCTTTGGTCGTGGCACGGGTGTGGGGAGTGACAGATTCAAGGGGTTGTGGGTTGATTGGTTTTTTTGGCAAGACCCCAGTTCTGGGCCTCTTGATCACCAATGGTTCAGTACCAAGCACAACACCCAAGATTTGGTTAACCTGTGCACTTGACAACACAACGTCGTCTGGTAGTTGTCAGCGGGCCAGTCTTTTTCTCCACTATAACTGTTGTATTTCTTCTTCCTCCTCGAAATCTGTTTGTGTCAGATCATATGGCTTCTTCTGCTCAGGGTCTGAACTCAGTCCTTCTCTTGGTTCATTTTCTTTTTTCTTCAGGATCTCCATAGGAAAAATGTGATTCATTCCTGATTTACGTTGGCTGTGTTTGACTCCCAGCCATGACATGACTTCCTTATCAAAGGCTTCCTCATCCAAATAGAACGATAACATCCTTGTGTGGAAATGTTCCTTCCTGACATGTCTCAGCAAGACGAATGTGTTGTGCTAGTTCATGCTGAAGGTGATATTCCTTATGTTATAGTTAAGGATCTCCTATGGGATGTGTAGCCTCTATGTTGCATCTATCATCCCATTATACCATTTGGAAAATGTTGCATTGTTGAGTGTTATGTTCTCCAAGTCTTGTTTGGATTTCCATGGCTTGAACATCTTCACCATGTTCCCCCTATCTGGTATTGTCGGTTGTTTGCCCACAGGTGGCGTCCATTTGAAAATTGCAAATTCCACAAGTAGGTATCCATAGGTGAAGGTTCCTCCCTTCTCCTGTGCTTCCTCACAATCTACTAGTAGTTCCTCCAACAAGAAACTACACCAGTTGAACACTGCTCCATTTGCACAAAAGTTGGTGAATGATAAAACATCTAGAGTGAGTTATCCCTTATAGTAATACCTCATAACCTTGCTGGCTATGATGTAGTAGCCCATCCGGACTGTCTCGGGTAATATTGGTTCAATTACTATTGTGCATCCTCCTCTTTTTGTGTTAAATTTCTCGTATAGGCTAAGCTTGCCTTTCTTTTTCCCGTGCTTACTGGGACCCTGGAATACCTTTGACACATCCTCTCCTTGGGAGGATAGTCCTATAAGCTTCTGGATGTATTCAACATGTATTGGATACCTCTTATCCAACCATAGACTCTTGTCATGCACCCTGCTTATCAGAAATTTCGTGCAGCACGCAATCTCGCCTGTGGTACCAATGACTGGTAAATCTCTTAGGTTCATGATGGTCAAGTTAAATAAGTTGATGAACTCTTTTTTTTGTACTACTTGCATTCCTCTGACTCCATACAGGACTATCTCCCAAAATACATCTGTATGCATGTAATATCCCTTGACCAAACCCAAATGTAAATATAATCCAAGTATATTTAAGATAGTGAGTCGTTTAGACATCATTTTTGTAATACACCTTTCATGGCATGGTGCACACATATAATGCACAGTAAAGGGATGTAATGTACACATTTCTGAATACCACACGCAATAACTAAGGTGCATGCAACCTTAAATACAGAGGATACAGTGCACAGTAACTAAGTGTGCACAATATTAAGGTCAACGAACCTTTGTGTATATAATATGCATTATAGGCTGGTGAGCTAGTATTATAAGATGGAATGCTTACGTCTTGGAATTAGGCTAGCGTGCCTAAATGTTAAAGGCTAGATCACCTACTTTGTACTTGACTCATTATTAATATAAAATATATCACTACGTGTAGACCGACCGCGATAAAAGAGATGGGGGATTGAACTTCACCAGTTAGGGAAAGGGAGGGCCAAAAGAGAAGGGAATATGATATTAATATTTCCCAAAACATAAAGTATGGATAATTTTATCCTAAGTTCTAAAGTTGGGGAAAAGTGGACAAAAGTAACTTCTGATATGACAAGTGTCAAGTTGGGGACATGCATTGATAGCATGGGGAGATAGGGAGCTTACGAATAGGAGGGGGGGGAAACTAGTAGAGGGACCATCGTTTTGAGAAAGAGTTCACAGTGATTCCCAAAAACACACTCAGTTATCCAATCAATGACTCCATGACCATTTCACTCATACATTCCTTTATCCTTGAGACAAACATTCCACCTTTCCGAAATCTGTTTCCTTGTCCCTTTTGGTTGGTGTACCTGGTTAGCTTGGAGCAGGATTGAAGAAGTGGGTTGTCAGGCCCATGAGTAGTTCTCTGGGTGAGAGAATTGTTGAGGATTGATTTCCGTAGGTGATAAACTACAACTACAATTCTCTGAGACTTTTGTTCCGACCTGTTGCTGAATCCCTGGAAGGGAAGTGGGGAAGTCGATGAAATGTTGAGAAGAGAAGGGGCACACTTACTTGGGTGGGACATGCATGTGGGGAATGAGAGGTTGTAGGCTGTTAGTTGAGTGAGTACCTAAGATAGTCTTTCCTGTTGTCCATGAGCCTTAGCCTGGATAGGAATCCCTTTACCCTGGGTGGAGTTCAGTCCCAGCTCGGGGGTGATTCACTATTGAGAGTGATGAACAGTGTAATCTATGGCTTGGAGGTTCGTGGATGATCTGTAAGTAGTGGGTGACAACCTTTCTAATATAAGTACCAATTGTATGATATATGGATATGTTGTTTTGTTATTTACATGCCCATGTTACAATTTTATCATATATGTGACTATGAATGCTTGTGTTCTTATGGGTAATTTCCTATAAATGATGCATATCAGTAATTACTGTTATTTGTAATATAAAAGTCGTGTTACAAAAATTAATTGTTTGTTTATGTTAGATGTAAAAATTCTGCGACCGTTCTGTATGCATATATTTTAGTTGCATGCATTCTAAAGAGTAAATTTAGGTGGCATTGCTTAGTTGAATACTGGGTATTCTACTGTATGTTCCGCATTATGGGAATGAAAGATGTTCCCTAGAGTAGCATGTCCTAGCCTGATGGATGGAAATGTTACCATATAGCGTCGGAGCATGAGTGGTTTCTCTGGAGTGGCGTAGCCCATCCTCAAGATGGTCGAGGGGGTCGTTACAATGCATCTATGGGAACAAGGCTTAATCCATGAGGTCAAGGTTGAGGAGATTTACGTTCTCTACCTTCCCTTTGAGACCACCCATGATCTCGACCCGGGGGTCACAGGGATCATCTAGTACCACTTCTTTATTCATGGCTCTTCGGCTTGATGTGGCTCTCGACATTCACACTTCTGTGGTAGGAAAGAACTAGGGTTACATATGCAACTTTTGCAATGGTCCCAACTAGTTTGCACTGTTGAGTTCGGAAATTCCTATACTCTTTTTAGAAACATTACATTCTTGGTTGACTTCTAAGAGCCTTATAATTGGCTTAACGGGTAAGTTTTAGTAGTAAATTCTACTCATCATGACCTTATGGACACAATCCGGGTGTGAGTTGTTCAACAGGACGGTTTAATCAAGGTAAATCCTATTGGTGATCTTGGTATTTACTTATTTCAGTGGAATAATGACATGGCTTATTTGAGATCTTTTTGTTTGATGGGTGGGTGTTCCGGCATGAAATTTGATGGCATCTTGGCATAATGTGTCTTTATGGGTTAATGGTCATTAGACGAGGGTATCAAAATGGCAATAAAGGTTGTGACTAGACTAGGTTTGCATGGCCTATGACTCGGATTGGATTTGGATTCATGGCTCCTCTGACCATAAAGGTTGTCCCCATCGTCTTTAATGACTTTCATTAATGGAGTCTCTTATGCTTCAGGTCCTGTAATGCTAGGTATTCAGTTTTGTATCAACCAAAACTTAGAAAAAACAAATGAACTATGTGTTATGGCACAATACTGCTTATATGGACTTTATTAACTATATTTACAAAATTTCAGAAAGAAAACAAAACTCAAATCTATCTATTGTACAAGATCCTTTTGATTGGAGTGACTGTTCTTCTCTCTCAGGTTTGATACATGTAGGGCTTCAGGCGAGCATCATTCACCCATCCCAGTTATAGCACACCATCCAGTTGCGTGAGTCTGACTGCTCCTGAGGGTCGGATCTCTGGAACTATGAAGGGTCACAACCATTGCAGTCACAACTTGCCAGGATGCTTCTTGTATTTGGTGTCGTAGAGTAACACCTTGTCCCCTTGTGTGAATACCTTGGTCTTACTGTGTCTGTCATTCCAAGATTTTTGTCTTTCCTTTTCAACTGACTGATGAAAGTCTGCTAGAAATCTAGTTTCCTCAAGTTCTTGGAGCTTTGCAAGTCTCTATGCCACTCATTCGTCTTCTCTCATACATGTGACTTGTGCAATATATAGGCTTGGAGTGATGAAATCTACAGGCACGACTACCTCTCTCCTATAGACTAATTGAAACGATGTGTATCTGTGGAGTTTCTTTGTGGTTGTCCTGTAGGCCCATAGGACAATTGGAACTCTATCATCCTAGTCCTCCCATTTTTCACAACAGACCTTTGTTAGTCCCTTTTCCATAATCTTGTTGAAGGCTTCAACTGTTTCGTTGGCCTGTGGGTGGTATGGACTTCTTTTGTGTTGTTGGATCAATTTTTTTTTCTAAGTTTTACTATATAACTGCTAATGAAATGAGCTCCCTGATCGTTGGTTAGGATTCCGGGACATCTGAACTGGGTAATGATATTCTCAAAAATGAACCTAGCAATAGTGTCTGTCCAGTCCTGTACCACTGTTGCTTCTGCCCAATGGGTAAGGTAATCAGTCATGGTAATGATGTACCTGACCTTTGAATGTTTGGATATGGGGTTGATTGGTCCAATGAAGTCAATTGCCCATTTCTCAAATGCATGTAGAGTTCTAACTAGTTGAAGTGGTAGTTCATCGCGGCGTGACAACTTGCCCACCCGTTGACAAACATCACATGATCTAGCATATACTTTTTTGTGCTTGAATAGTGTGGCCCACCAAAGTCCTACCTGTAGAACTTTCTATGCCATGGCCTTTCCTCCTACGTGGCCTCCTGCAATTCCACTATGGCATTCCCAAAGTATATCCTTCCTTTCATGATCTAGGATGCATCATCTGAGAATGTTGTCTAGTCCTATTTTATAAAATTGTTTTCCAATCATATAGTAATCTACTCCTCTGACAACCTTATGGCACTTCTGGGTTGCGGAATATGTTTCAGGATAGGCCCCTCTACTAAGAAAGGTTGCTATGTCCTTCAGATATTTTGGTATGGCCTCACTCCTGAACAAGTCTGCATCTGGGAGCTGGTCATCCATTTCTCTGCCACTTTATCCTAACTCTAGCCTAGACATATGGTTGGGTCTGACATTGCATCGTCCCAACTTGATGATGACTTCAAAGGAAAATTCCTAAAATAACAACAAACATCTACAAATTCTCCCTTCCAACAGAGGTTTATTAACTAGGTATTTTAGTGCAGAATGATCAATGAAGAATTTGAAGTGAGATCCTAATAGGTAATGTCTAAATTTATTTAAAGCATAAATCATTTCTAAACCTTCCCTTACTATTTTTGTGTAGTTTTATTTTTCTTGCGACAACTTTTGACTTGCAAAATAGATAGGTTGATCCATAGATCCATCTTTTGGTTGCACTAAGATAGCTCCTAAGGAAATTCCAGAAGCATCTACATGGATGTGAAATTCCTTATCCCAGTTTGGAAATATCAAAATCGGTGTTGTAATGAGTTTATCCTTGAGTGTCTCAAATGATTTATCGCATTCGGGGGTCCATTGGAATGTTTCATCCTTTTTCAGGAGGTTTTATTGAGGTGCAGTAATGTTAGCATATATTCGAATGAACTTGTGGTAGTAACCTGTGTGTCCTAGTGTGGAGTGCAACTGTTTAGTACTCGTAGGTGGTGAGATATTCAAAATGAGCGCAACTTTGGCTAGTTCTACCAATACTCCTGCTCGATAGACTATATGGCCCAATAGGTTTCTATGTGTCACACAAAAGATACACTTTCTAAGATTTAATGAGATTTGCAGTTCTCTGCATCTGTCAAACATTATCCTTAGCAGTGCTACATGTTCCATAAGCAGTCTATATATTGTCCAATCATTGATATAGACTTTTATAAATTTGTGAATGAATTCTCTAAAGGCTGCTATCACAATCCTAGAGAAAACTGCAGGGGCGTTCTTTAACCCAAATGAAATTACATTGTATGCAAAATATTCCCATTCTTTAATGAATGTGGTATTTATTTTATCTTCTTCAACAATCCTGACTTGATGGTATCCTGAAAATCTTTCTATGAATGAGTATGCTTGCATCCCTGCAACATGTTCTAGCACCTCATCAGTAAAGGGTGTTGGGAAAGGGTCATGCATATAGGCAAAGTTGAGGCTTCTGTAGTCCACAAAGAATCTAATATCCTTAGTGTCTTTCTTGCTTTGAATGACTATCGGGCTGACCCACTTTGCATAGTCTATCACAAAAATGAGACCTGCTTCTAACTTCTTATGAATCTCTTTCTTAACTTTTTGTTTTACTCTTGGGTTAATATGATATGGTCAATGTCTGATAGGATTGCATCCTGGTTTTAACTCAATATTCATTTCTCCCATGACTCCTTTGATTCTCTTTAATTCTGAAAATTTATTTGGGAACAAATCCTCATATTCCCTTAGTAAACTCTGTATTTTCCGACTGGTTTGTTCATCCCATTAATCTCCCACCAAAGCTATCTCGGGTTGCTCTGTAGTCCCTATGTTGAGTTTGGGCAATTTTAATGGGTGGTTGTAGGAACTGTTGGACTGGCTGGGTATGATGTTTTGGATTTCTTTGCTCCCCTCTATCTCTTTGATGGCTAGTTTTCTTAGTTCTTCTAATTCATATAGGATTTCTGAATCTTTGCTAATCTGATAGCATTCTATGGGCTTGTCAATCAAGGGTAAGTGGAGTTTAGTCTGAAGTTCTTGGGTATGATTGGGACATACTACAAAGTTTGATTGCATATTATTATTGGTTGTAATTATAAGTTTTTTAATATTTTGCAGGGCTAGATCAAGATCATGGTACTTACATGAGAATGAGAAGTCCTTGCAAAATTGTGGTTCCAGTGTCTGCCAGTCGCTGGTTTGTCTTCTAGTTTCCTCATGTATGAACCAAGCCTTCGAGATTGGGCGTAGAGAGTGGGGAAATAGCTAAACCTATAAGTGAGAGGGTATCTTCATATCATGTCACTATGTCACGCATGGTTCAGTGTGTATCCTAGGATCTAGTTCTCCACTGAACAGTTGTGAAACTTGGAGATTCATCTAATGTTGATTAAGGTTAGTTGTCATTGATGTCAACCCTTGGAGAAAGACCCATAGCACAAAGTTTTGGGTAATGGATCCAATAGTGTTTGATGTAAATATGACTCATTATTTTTTTGTCATGGTTGATAAGAAGTAAATATGGATGAACTCCAAAGTGGTCCCCTTATGGTGAAAGCCCTCACGGGAAGACGCTTTGTGGAGTAAGAGAACCCATGATTAATTATGGAATAATGAGATAAGAAAAGTGAATTTGTTAGGGAAAATATCCTAGATGGATAGTTTTTGTCATGTCATTTCTGGTGGTATGTGGAACGTCACATAATTCCTCATGGTTAGAGAGTTATGGCCATGAGAAGTTGGAGACCCCAGGTTTGGGTAATGGACCCAAGTTTGTTTNTACATTGATATAACATTTGAAGAAAAAGGATTATAATTACGTTATTACTGATTCACCCCCCCTCTCAGTAATCCAACATCTACATCTATGATTCTAGTTGCTCCTTATTCTAGAACCTATACTTGATATCTTGCTTCACTTCATCCCAAGTTATGAGTATGGATTTATGAGTGGACCACCATCTGGCGGGGGTGTTCTAAAAGGCTATATATAGTACCAAGATTCTTTGATCTTCTCTCACATTCTCTTCCATATTCTGCAAAAAATTGTCTAGATATGAGGCACCATCGTATACTATATGTTCTCTAACTTTGGTCCCAAACCATCTGGTCATTATGATAGTTGCGCATATTCTTGAGAATATTTTGTGTGAACCTTGTTGCCAACTATCAAAATCCAGTTCTAAATCTTTGTTTGTTGATTGTATACTTCTCCAACTTATTAATCCATCAGCAGTAGGGTTTATGTAATAGTTTCTTGTTCCTGCTATTACAGTGTACAATTGGTCTAGGTATCCTTCCTCCACAATATTGTCTATTGGTTCTGTATACCTGGGTCCTACATATCGATCCAAAGGTTGAACTACCTTGATTCCCTTAGCTTCAAAAGTCATGGTATATTTCTTTAAATTGATTACTTCATAATTGTCATAGGCCCAATTGATGCCCAGTAGGGCAGGGTAGGGGTCTTTGTCTCCCATGATCTCAATAACTTCAAATTTTGATATTATTTTTACTCCTGCTACATCGATATCCATGTTCTCCAAGCTTCCTATTGGGAAGATACAATATTGATTTTCCATCCTTAACTGAATTGGGGAGTATGTTAGTCTTTATTTTCCTAAGGCTTCCCAAGTCTTCTTAGTAAGAATGTTCACATCTGACCCTAGGTCCAACATGATGTCCTTAATTTTGAAGTCGTCCAACTGGGCTACCAGTCGAAATTCTTTTCCGGTTTGCAATTTTCTTCACTGCACTCTCTGAGTACTCTTCTCAAGAATATTATCCCTTATCCTTGATTCCGAGGGTTCCTCATTTCCTATGACCAGGTATAGTGCATTACGCAAATTTTATGTTAGTTGGTCATTACCTATAATGTCAGAGAATAATTGAAACCAAATATCAACTGTGTTATGGGGTTGCTCAAACTGTCTTGGTATGGATACAGGGTTTCTAGGTGCAGGAGGTGAAGAAGGGACTTGTTCCATATTAGGGTAAACACTCAGTTAGGGGGGGTTCTCTTGCATTTCATGACTAGGAATATTCTGGAATACTTCTATGGAATATTTAAAGAACAATTTTTTCTTTAGGGGGTCATACCTATCTCCCTTAGGTGCTTCTTTCTGGATTTGAGGTAGAGTATCAACATCAGCTCCTATCTTCGCTCCTCCTCGAGTAACGATATTAAGGTTGGAAAATTGTCCTTTAGAAATCCTCTTGATCTATGAGTTGACAAGGTTAGTTCCTCTTTGTTGTACTTTGTCTTCCCACTTTGCAATTAACTATGGAAATTATTCAGTTGCGTGTCCATTAGTTCTACATTGAGAGCACCATGGGTGCCTTGGGTCCCAATTATAACATCTTCTTGGTCCTCATCCCCCCATTCTTCCTCCTATAAAATATCCTCCATCTCCACCTCCTCAACCTCTTCCTAGTCCTTGAGGGTTTTCATTCACCCTGAATGTCGTTTGGTCTAATCTGTCTGCAAGTGTGTCCAATGCTCTACATTGATTGGTAGTATGCATAGTGGATGCGAATAACTCACAGTGTACTATGTTTGGTACTTTTGAATATTTCTACACGATGGGGCACTTTCTTGGCCAATGGTTGTGGATTCAACAGATTTCATAATATTTTGTTGTCAATGTTGCTTGGCCTGCTGAAAAAGCATGATATGGGGTAGGTTTATGGAATGATGAATTTGTTAACACTTACACAACTCCTCCCATGGGTCCTTCTGGGGTTACCATAAGATTATGAGGAGGTCCCATTCCCCTCATTCTCGGACATTTGTTCATTATATGATCTTCCATATAACATCAAGTGCACCAAACTTGTGGTTGTCCTGGTCTGGGTATCATCTTCTCCTGAATCATTTCTGTCAGTGACGATATATGCCCTTGTAGTTGTGCCATATTCGCATCTACTAGGGGTCGGGTTACTCTCAGGCTCCTAGGGTATCCCACCATGGATTCAATATTTATCGATTGTTCTAAGGCCTTTGTTAACATGGCTATCCATTGTTGCATTAGCGGAATTCGAGTAAGAGGCAATGACCTATGAATGTACCAATCCCTTTGATGTTCTTCATGTATTGGATGTGCCAACCTCCCTATGTAATATTTAAACTTTTTCCTGTACTCCCAAGCCAATTTGCCTTCCCTCTGTTGGATCTCATGCAACTCAAATAGAGCCTGTTGTTCTGACTGGGGTAGTTTGAATTCTTCTATAAGCTCATCCTTACCTGTATAAGTGTGAACGCTTGAAATTTCATCCATGGCACTCCTGGTTCAATGATATTCATGTACCACTTGAGAGTGAGACTCTCAAGGTAGTCTGGAACTCGACCAACTTATTCGCATCCAAAGTTCCTCTGGATCTCCAGATCGCTTCACACAAGAACCAGTGCTTCTCAACATATTCATCTCCCTTGCCCCAAAATTTTGGGTATCGGGCAATCGAATCTTTTGCATGGCTGGAAATCACTGATCTTGTTGTTCATATCAATATGAACCCTAACGGTCCTGCTTGTTATCTACCGGGAGATCCAAATATCCTCCCTGTACCCACAACTCTTGGTTGTGACTGACTAACTAATTGTATTGGAACATAATTAGCATGAGAAGGTAGTATCAAAATTATTGCTTGAATAGAAGGAACTTGGGGTATGGGTGATTCAAGGATGGCGCCACTGGCTTTGGGGTGGTTTTGTTTGATCTGGGGGGTCTCATTAGATTCCATTGGGATAATATCTTCGATAGGATTCCCGATCTCTCCTATTATCGTGGCTGAATCTTCTTTTTCTCCTAAAATATTCATGTCGGATTCCTCCTCTCTTTCATATGCACTTTCTCCCTCTCATCTCACTTATGGGGGACCTCTTTCTCTCCTCACTTCTCTCTCGTTTAATCTTTGAATGGCCAGTCATTCCTGTCTTCTCATATTCTGTAGTTCTTCCATCTGTCTTTCCTCTACTTCTCCC
>JZKD02S1106672.1:0-13033 GCA_000966675.3 Picea glauca
GGGGAAACTTATCCTTGTTTTTTTATCCTCTTGCCTCCTCAAAACCCCAGGTCACCGGGGAAGTCTCCCCTAGGCCTCACCTCCCTAAATAAAAAGAATCTTCCCATTGTAGTGACATTGGGTGGGATAGGTTCCTGTTTCGCCAGTTTGACCTACAAAACTCAAGCCTTCTATCCTTGCTACAATGGGAAGATTCTTTTTATTTGTACATGGAAAAGAAAGATCATTCAAGAAGAGATTACCACAACACAACAAGCCAATACACCCAAACAATGAAGTGCCTCCACAAGATGCGCAACTTCAAGGGGTGGTTTCAATGGCATCAACACACCAACACAAGCCCAAACAAGAAGTGTCTCGAAAGGATGCGCAACTTCAAGGGGAACTAGTTAACCATCCACAAGAGCTCAATGAAAATGCATGTGAGATAACTTAAGTGAGATGTTTGCATAAGTTAAAGAGCATTAAACCATCAAAAAAATAAAAGATTATACCAAGTTAAGGTGGATTAAGTTTTAGGATTGCTTATGTTGATTAAGTTAAAGTGTGAATCCTAAAACTATGTGACTTCCCTAGAACTCTTCCCGCTTGTACCAAAAGGACTGTTAGGTGCTCAAGAAGTGAGGCAAACAAGGCCACACCCTAGCTCCACAGATCAATCTGGGAACAAAAGTACTCCACAAGGGGGACACTCAGTGCTGTGAGACCATCCCTGATCTAGCACCCCCTGCTTCTTCCTTAGCTTCCTTTTTTTATGGCAAAGTTGAAATAGTTGAAGGTTATCTAATTAACTAGATAAGTTGAAGCCTTAAGAATTATTAAGGTAAATTGTCTCTTAAAGATTATGTTGAGTTAAATTAAGTGCTTGCAAGTAAAGTGAAATAGATTGATTAAGCTTGAAAAAGATTTAAGTGATTTAAACTTGAAAACAAAGTAAGTACTTGAAAATAAAATTATGCTTGAAAAACACAAGTAAAGTTACTATGTCTCCACGGCTTAAGCAATGAAAAGGAAATAGCTCCTAAGATCCTAAGATAAACTATACACAAGCATTAAACCACAACTAAGTTTGTAGGCTTACGATATAGGATGGTTGACTTTGCCAAACTCTTTCCTAGGTGTAGGCAAACAATGAAAATAAAACGTAGAAAATTAAATTAGCTTAAGAAAAACAAGCCCTTGGGACTCCCTTGGGCTTGATTTCAAAGAGAATGAAGTGGGTATTTGTTACCCCAACTTGGGAGGAGTTTGCTTTACTTTAGATGCCCCAAAATAGGTTGTTCCTCCACGTTTCTGTCACGAACCTGTCAAAAACCAGCAAGTAAAACTTGCTGGAAAAGCTGCAAAAATCACTAAAAATCTGCAGAAAATTTATGTTAGTGTATTGCAGAAATTTTAAATGTAAAACCAATAGTATATATATTCGTTTTTGGTCTACTTCAGAACACAAATCCACCCATATATAGAAGAATATGAAAAGAAAAGCATAACAAAAAATACAAGAGGTTTTAAGTGGGTGTAAAGGAAAATTTCCAGAACTGAAATCTTCACTCCAAACCCTTAGGTAACCTGCAAATCCTGTGAGAAAAGCTACAAAAATAGAGAGGATGTGAGTAGATCTAGATGCTAAAACAAAATACTTTGCAATACCCAAATAAACACTTCACTAGATCTATGATAATACTACCACAAATCTATCCAAGCAAAATATTTTGCCTGGATTCCTACTCTAGATCTATAAGCTAAGCATACGAAAGAAAATAAACAAAAACAAGATCACCTCATTAAGCAATATGGCACCAAGAAGACTCTTCACACCATGTATTCTCCAAAGTTTTTTGTACTAGAAGCAAGCTAGGACAAATACTTGCCCAAGCTTGAGAAAAGAAAGAAGAGAGCAAGAAGAATGAGAGAGAAGAGTGGGAGAGAAAGGAGAGGAGAGGAGAGAAATGGGTAGAGTAACCATGCACTCAGAGATCATGTGTGAAAAGAGGGAGGGGAGACCTTTATTTATACTTGGGAGCCAAGAGTTACCCCTCTTGGATGAATTACAAGTGTCACGCATCCAAGAGAAATAGACAAAGTCAAGGAAAAGTCACTTTTAGGGTTTGGGTAAGTTAGGGTTTGGGTAAGTTAGGGTTTGAGGGTTGACTGATGAAAGGGGGAAAACACCTTTTCCTATGGTCAAACATTAAGTTAGACACCAAGGAGGGCGAATTTAGGGTTTAGGTGATTTTTTTCACTTAATCTTTTTAATTCCCACATGTCAATTAGCTAGGGAACACCACTTTAAGTTGTTAGCTAAGCACACAGAGGTCTTTTAAGTGGAAAATTATTTTTCCAACATAGGAAAAAGGTTAGGAAAGGGGTTTGGGGAGGTTAAGAATAGGTTTAGAACTTTCTCCCACTCTTTCTCTAATTAATTTGTTCTTTTTACAAAAATTTGACAATTTGATTTTGTCAATTTCAGCAACCAAATTGTTGTCTTGGACTAACTGAGACTCCTCATGGACAAACACCTAGCAAATCTTGTCCAATTGAGCTGAAACTTGGTCTTAGGGTGTAGAGGGTCTCATTCCGTTTCTTTTGAGCACAAATACCCCTATCAAAATCCCAAGGACCTATTTTTTACATTTTTTATCAAAAATTAATTAAAATTACCATTAACTGGGTAATTTAAAAAATTAAAAAAAATACTTTAGACTCGACGGAATTCCGCAAGACTCTAGGAAATGTCTAGCATGGTCATTTACAATATTCCTAGACACGAGTTAACATAGGGCTCAATCATTAGAACGCCTTTCACCACTTTGGAGAATTATTGGGGGAGTGAAAAACTCAAGGGAAATTAATAAAGGCTGGTTAGGCCAAATTAATAACCTGAGGAAAAAAAACACTTGATGAAAGGGAATCCTCTAATGATAAAGTCCTAGGCAATTGACCTAAACTATGATCCATGCAGACCCATTACATTATTATCCAATGCAGGGGAGCAGAAATTCCAATTATAAAAACACGTGTTGAAGCCAAAATTTCCTTGTAGAACCAGTAAGTCTTCAAACTAGTAGCACCATCAGGTACATATCATCATGGCACATGGAGTTGACCCCCTAACTGAAATAGGTGGTCAACACCGGGCATCAGGGGTACTTCAAAACCTACAGGCAGATTAGGGAGAGATTCTCATGGAAGGGTCTCAAGGATGATGTACCGAAACACATCCGGGAGTGCCCAACTTGTCAGCAGAACAAGTCCGAGCAGACACACCCTGCAAGGTTACTTCAGCCTCTACCCATTCCAGAGCAGAAATGGGAGATCATTTCTATGGATTTCATTACAGGCCTTCCTCGAGTGCAGGGCAGGGACTGTATATTTGTGGTGGTCGGCAGGCTGACCAAATTTACACATTTCTTTGCCATACCCACGAACTACAAGGCCATACAGGTAGCAAAGTTATTTTTCAGAGAGGTGTTCTGGTTGCACAGTTTACCCAGACAGATAGTCAGTGATAGAGATGGGCGCTTCAGCAGTGCGTTTTGGCAAGAGCTTTTTCAGTTGGCCGGCACAGAGCTAGCCACGAGTACCAGCTACCACCCACAGACAAATGGACAGACAGAGATTGTCAACAAATGGGTGGAGGGGTATCTGAGGAACTATGTAGGAGGGAAGCAGCACACATGGGTGAGATGGTTGCACATGGGTGAGTATTGCTACAACATGACTTACCATACGTCTATCAGAATGTCACTATTTAGAGCATTGTATGGATACGATGCACCCTCTTTTGTGGAGACAGTGTTTGGGGATAGCAGGGTCCTAGGGGCCAAAGACTGAATGGAGGAGAGCCAGAGGATTATGTGGGCAGTGAAGGAAAAATCGCAGGCAGCTCAGAACCAGCAGAAGATCTATGCAGAAGGGCAGAGGGTAGAGCGCAGTTTCAAGGTAGGGGACTTGGTTTTCCTACGGTTACATCCATACAAACAGTTCTCCTTGAAGAGGAGCAGAGCAGAGAAGCTGAAGCCAAAATTTGATGGGCCATACAGAGTCATCAGGAGGGTAGGCGAGGAGGCATACGAGCTAGAGCTACCGGAGGGTAGCAAGATTCATAACGTCTTCCACGTTTCTTGACTTAAAAAGGCAGTGGGACAGCAGGTCAGCATTTCAGAGGAGTTGCCACCCTTGGATCAGGAGGGCCAGTTGGAGCTAGTGTCGGAGGAGGTACTTGAGCAGAGAGAGCGCAAGTTGAGGAGCAGGGTCATCAGGGAGTGCTTGGTTAGATGGAGGGGACTTCTAGTGGAAGATGCCACATGGGAGGGAGAGCATATTTTGTTGCACCTAGGATTGATGTTGCTTGAGGACAAACAATCTCGCGAAGGGAGGACTGTGATGTCCCATTCCAAAGAGTAGGCCAACAAGGAGTGACTTAGTAGTCTATTTGTTCACGTAGACTATAGCCAGGCACAAACATGGAACAAGAGGAGAAATAAGGGAGATTTGGTGGCTAAACGATGAATTAAGCCAAAAAGCATAGGAAAAGTCACTTAATCCTAAGTCAACAGAGAAATAGAATGAAAAGGTGTTAAGGGGGGGGGCCTTAATTAATTAATTACTCACCTTAGGAGGAAAAGCGCCTAGCTTAAGTGATGTCAATGGCGAATTAGATTGGGAAGAGTATAAAGGGAGGAATTCGACCTAATTCCTTATTATGTTATGATTTGATGTTGAGATAGTTCTAGAGGAGGAGGAGATCGACCCCCTTAATGTTTTGTGGATTTCTGGAGGAAACCACCACCATTGAACGGTTTCAGTGTTGAGAGACACACCCTAGCCTATCGGAGATACCATCTAGGTGTTTCACCAAGCTATTCAGGAGATCCAGTACAGTGATTGCGCAGCTCAGCCAGTGAGGGCGCAAGGGTTAGAGAGAGGGTTCGTGTGGCCACACAAGACAGAGGAGTATCTTACAGTTTCCTTCCGACCCAGTTGAGAGCTAGCCAGGGTGCACCTTTTGAGCCACCAGTCATCAGTTTCTAACGGTGGAATCTCCCAGAGTGCAACAAACAGTTAGTTAGGGCGCAGCGCTTGAGGAAGCACATTTGGGATTCCAAGGGGTATTCCGAAGCATATCTGAAGAAACCCTTCTGACCCATTACAGAGGAGGCCAAGACGATTGTTTCGAGTCATACATCGTCAGATTCCGCCGGTGGGTTCACTAGGGCGCACTCCCACAATCCAGGAGGTGCGCAAACCCCCAAGGGTAACATCCAGAGCTTCAAAGGTCGGATATTCAGTCCGACAGTTACCAGGATCAGTCTAGAGGTCGGGGCACTCCTTTTGGGATAGTTTCCAGTCCATTCCGACGAGTATCGTCGTCAAGGCGAGTTTTCCAGTATCTGCAACAGTTGTCGTGAGCTTCTGGAACTACATTTTGTCAACCTATCCGTGCATGCACAGATCATCCTTCATCTTCTGGTCACGGGTATTTATTTTTAGTTATTTGTATTCAAGTGACGATCCATGAGATCTAACTGACGACTAGTATATCTACTTCCAGCAAATTATTGTATTTCTTGCTTTTTCCTCATATTATATATCAGTGAGTTGTGTTGTCCTTTCTTTCGCATGCATCCTATATATATATATATATATATATACTACTAAAACACTAAATGAATGAAACACACATGCGAGAATCACCAAGCATGTTCACACATTCACTCAAACGCATCCAGAAACCCCCAAAGTATCAGATCTCAGTGATAAAACAGTAGTTCAGCAGTAGATATCCAGATCAACTGGATCAGGGATATTTCACTCACTTGGTGACCAGAGGTGACAGCATTATCCACAAGCATTTCACGGAGATGAGAAGGTTGGCTTGTGATGAGACCCCCTTTCTCTTGGCTATGCCACCATGAACCACTACCCTGGTTTGGTGACCAGATAGATGGTAGTGTCATACCGCTACATGCCCATGGTCATAATAGCTCGGCTCATGATGAGACCTCCCATCCACCAACTAGTACCTTGAGTTTTTATTTATCTTATGGGTCCCCTTTTCTTTTTGAGAAGCTTTTTACTACTTTCTCGGGAATCCCTCGACGAAGCATCTCAAAGGTTTCATTTGGGCTTTTAACTCTCGCCAGCGGCTTTTACCCCTTGGGCCTTTAGCCCCTTCTTCCCATAAGGCAAGGTACAACCCTTCCTAGTGTGGCAAACCCAACGCTCGAACAAAGGTAGGGGAAAATGAGAGGAGTAAAGATGGAAAGTGGTAAGTATGGAGGGAAATGGACGATGACCTTTCATAGACCCACCCAGTAGCAACCCATCTTAAAGGGAGATCAACTTGCTAGGGCATCATGTCACCCTTCCAGGTATGAATAGGTTAAAGAGCATAATTTCCAAGCAAACGTCATGAAATGAAGGAGAATTCAGTGCAAGATATTCAAGTGCTTCAATAATCAGAGTGACACATACCATGATACCCGGACTCAATACCTCATGGAGCGAGACTTACTTCTACTTCAGGACCAGGTTGGTGGGATGGATGTTGTTGCTGCTGAAAGATGAGTTGCACTGAAGAAAAGAGGGACCCTCCGAGGCCATGCTCAATTCATCCGGCTCTCCGCACTCCATGTCTAGGACCTGTGGGCCTCAAGACATGATCTCCTTAGTTATCCATAGGATAGGCGATAACAGGCATCATAGTGTTGTTCTTGATATATTGCTCATCATGTCTAGATGATATTACCCCTTGCACACATGTATGATGTCTTCTGAGTGATTGATATTAACATGACATGCTTCTAGTGCATAGACATGTAGTGGTTGTTGCTTGGCAGTTGATGGCCCTGTTATCGCAAAATTTGTACTTTGATAAAAGGGAAGGTAAAAGGAAAGCAAATTGGCGTAACTAGAGGTTATCCTACCACTCTCACCTCAATAGGATTCCTCTTTCTATTTAGGGTTGTAGGCCCAGGGGAGACGTCCTCGGTGACCTGGGGGTTTGAGAAGGCAAGGTCAAAAAGGCTAATAAAAGATCCCCTCTCACAAATCACCACTGATCAGAAAGTCTCGGTTTTATAACCAATGAAGTGATTATATATCAAAGTGTACCTGCCCAGAACAAAGCAACAAGAAACTATATATATTGCCCCAAGTACAGCTTGTTGGTTAGCACTTCATAAAACCATAGACTTTCTCAAATAAAGCAATTCGTTGATAATGGTGAAGTAAATAGAAAATTATAACAGCAATATTGATGAGGCAATGCTTCACATTAAATTCCTTGGAACAGCTTCAAAATGACTAAGAATAATCAACCATTAACTTCATAATACTAGCATTTATTAGAAGCAAAAANGGATGCGCAACTTCAAGGGGAACTAGTTAACCATCCACAAGAGCTCAATGAAAATGCATGTGAGATAACTTAAGTGAGATGTTTGCATAAGTTAAAGAGCATTAAACCATCAAAAAAATAAAAGATTATACCAAGTTAAGGTGGATTAAGTTTTAGGATTGCTTATGTTGATTAAGTTAAAGTGTGAATCCTAAAACTATGTGACTTCCCTAGAACTCTTCCCGCTTGTACCAAAAGGACTGTTAGGTGCTCAAGAAGTGAGGCAAACAAGGCCACACCCTAGCTCCACAGATCAATCTGGGAACAAAAGTACTCCACAAGGGGGACACTCAGTGCTGTGAGACCATCCCTGATCTAGCACCCCCTGCTTCTTCCTTAGCTTCCTTTTTTTATGGCAAAGTTGAAATAGTTGAAGGTTATCTAATTAACTAGATAAGTTGAAGCCTTAAGAATTATTAAGGTAAATTGTCTCTTAAAGATTATGTTGAGTTAAATTAAGTGCTTGCAAGTAAAGTGAAATAGATTGATTAAGCTTGAAAAAGATTTAAGTGATTTAAACTTGAAAACAAAGTAAGTACTTGAAAATAAAATTATGCTTGAAAAACACAAGTAAAGTTACTATGTCTCCACGGCTTAAGCAATGAAAAGGAAATAGCTCCTAAGATCCTAAGATAAACTATACACAAGCATTAAACCACAACTAAGTTTGTAGGCTTACGATATAGGATGGTTGACTTTGCCAAACTCTTTCCTAGGTGTAGGCAAACAATGAAAATAAAACGTAGAAAATTAAATTAGCTTAAGAAAAACAAGCCCTTGGGACTCCCTTGGGCTTGATTTCAAAGAGAATGAAGTGGGTATTTGTTACCCCAACTTGGGAGGAGTTTGCTTTACTTTAGATGCCCCAAAATAGGTTGTTCCTCCACGTTTCTGTCACGAACCTGTCAAAAACCAGCAAGTAAAACTTGCTGGAAAAGCTGCAAAAATCACTAAAAATCTGCAGAAAATTTATGTTAGTGTATTGCAGAAATTTTAAATGTAAAACCAATAGTATATATATTCGTTTTTGGTCTACTTCAGAACACAAATCCACCCATATATAGAAGAATATGAAAAGAAAAGCATAACAAAAAATACAAGAGGTTTTAAGTGGGTGTAAAGGAAAATTTCCAGAACTGAAATCTTCACTCCAAACCCTTAGGTAACCTGCAAATCCTGTGAGAAAAGCTACAAAAATAGAGAGGATGTGAGTAGATCTAGATGCTAAAACAAAATACTTTGCAATACCCAAATAAACACTTCACTAGATCTATGATAATACTACCACAAATCTATCCAAGCAAAATATTTTGCCTGGATTCCTACTCTAGATCTATAAGCTAAGCATACGAAAGAAAATAAACAAAAACAAGATCACCTCATTAAGCAATATGGCACCAAGAAGACTCTTCACACCATGTATTCTCCAAAGTTTTTTGTACTAGAAGCAAGCTAGGACAAATACTTGCCCAAGCTTGAGAAAAGAAAGAAGAGAGCAAGAAGAATGAGAGAGAAGAGTGGGAGAGAAAGGAGAGGAGAGGAGAGAAATGGGTAGAGTAACCATGCACTCAGAGATCATGTGTGAAAAGAGGGAGGGGAGACCTTTATTTATACTTGGGAGCCAAGAGTTACCCCTCTTGGATGAATTACAAGTGTCACGCATCCAAGAGAAATAGACAAAGTCAAGGAAAAGTCACTTTTAGGGTTTGGGTAAGTTAGGGTTTGGGTAAGTTAGGGTTTGAGGGTTGACTGATGAAAGGGGGAAAACACCTTTTCCTATGGTCAAACATTAAGTTAGACACCAAGGAGGGCGAATTTAGGGTTTAGGTGATTTTTTTCACTTAATCTTTTTAATTCCCACATGTCAATTAGCTAGGGAACACCACTTTAAGTTGTTAGCTAAGCACACAGAGGTCTTTTAAGTGGAAAATTATTTTTCCAACATAGGAAAAAGGTTAGGAAAGGGGTTTGGGGAGGTTAAGAATAGGTTTAGAACTTTCTCCCACTCTTTCTCTAATTAATTTGTTCTTTTTACAAAAATTTGACAATTTGATTTTGTCAATTTCAGCAACCAAATTGTTGTCTTGGACTAACTGAGACTCCTCATGGACAAACACCTAGCAAATCTTGTCCAATTGAGCTGAAACTTGGTCTTAGGGTGTAGAGGGTCTCATTCCGTTTCTTTTGAGCACAAATACCCCTATCAAAATCCCAAGGACCTATTTTTTACATTTTTTATCAAAAATTAATTAAAATTACCATTAACTGGGTAATTTAAAAAATTAAAAAAAATACTTTAGACTCGACGGAATTCCGCAAGACTCTAGGAAATGTCTAGCATGGTCATTTACAATATTCCTAGACACGAGTTAACATAGGGCTCAATCATTAGAACGCCTTTCACCACTTTGGAGAATTATTGGGGGAGTGAAAAACTCAAGGGAAATTAATAAAGGCTGGTTAGGCCAAATTAATAACCTGAGGAAAAAAAACACTTGATGAAAGGGAATCCTCTAATGATAAAGTCCTAGGCAATTGACCTAAACTATGATCCATGCAGACCCATTACATTATTATCCAATGCAGGGGAGCAGAAATTCCAATTATAAAAACACGTGTTGAAGCCAAAATTTCCTTGTAGAACCAGTAAGTCTTCAAACTAGTAGCACCATCAGGTACATATCATCATGGCACATGGAGTTGACCCCCTAACTGAAATAGGTGGTCAACACCGGGCATCAGGGGTACTTCAAAACCTACAGGCAGATTAGGGAGAGATTCTCATGGAAGGGTCTCAAGGATGATGTACCGAAACACATCCGGGAGTGCCCAACTTGTCAGCAGAACAAGTCCGAGCAGACACACCCTGCAAGGTTACTTCAGCCTCTACCCATTCCAGAGCAGAAATGGGAGATCATTTCTATGGATTTCATTACAGGCCTTCCTCGAGTGCAGGGCAGGGACTGTATATTTGTGGTGGTCGGCAGGCTGACCAAATTTACACATTTCTTTGCCATACCCACGAACTACAAGGCCATACAGGTAGCAAAGTTATTTTTCAGAGAGGTGTTCTGGTTGCACAGTTTACCCAGACAGATAGTCAGTGATAGAGATGGGCGCTTCAGCAGTGCGTTTTGGCAAGAGCTTTTTCAGTTGGCCGGCACAGAGCTAGCCACGAGTACCAGCTACCACCCACAGACAAATGGACAGACAGAGATTGTCAACAAATGGGTGGAGGGGTATCTGAGGAACTATGTAGGAGGGAAGCAGCACACATGGGTGAGATGGTTGCACATGGGTGAGTATTGCTACAACATGACTTACCATACGTCTATCAGAATGTCACTATTTAGAGCATTGTATGGATACGATGCACCCTCTTTTGTGGAGACAGTGTTTGGGGATAGCAGGGTCCTAGGGGCCAAAGACTGAATGGAGGAGAGCCAGAGGATTATGTGGGCAGTGAAGGAAAAATCGCAGGCAGCTCAGAACCAGCAGAAGATCTATGCAGAAGGGCAGAGGGTAGAGCGCAGTTTCAAGGTAGGGGACTTGGTTTTCCTACGGTTACATCCATACAAACAGTTCTCCTTGAAGAGGAGCAGAGCAGAGAAGCTGAAGCCAAAATTTGATGGGCCATACAGAGTCATCAGGAGGGTAGGCGAGGAGGCATACGAGCTAGAGCTACCGGAGGGTAGCAAGATTCATAACGTCTTCCACGTTTCTTGACTTAAAAAGGCAGTGGGACAGCAGGTCAGCATTTCAGAGGAGTTGCCACCCTTGGATCAGGAGGGCCAGTTGGAGCTAGTGTCGGAGGAGGTACTTGAGCAGAGAGAGCGCAAGTTGAGGAGCAGGGTCATCAGGGAGTGCTTGGTTAGATGGAGGGGACTTCTAGTGGAAGATGCCACATGGGAGGGAGAGCATATTTTGTTGCACCTAGGATTGATGTTGCTTGAGGACAAACAATCTCGCGAAGGGAGGACTGTGATGTCCCATTCCAAAGAGTAGGCCAACAAGGAGTGACTTAGTAGTCTATTTGTTCACGTAGACTATAGCCAGGCACAAACATGGAACAAGAGGAGAAATAAGGGAGATTTGGTGGCTAAACGATGAATTAAGCCAAAAAGCATAGGAAAAGTCACTTAATCCTAAGTCAACAGAGAAATAGAATGAAAAGGTGTTAAGGGGGGGGGCCTTAATTAATTAATTACTCACCTTAGGAGGAAAAGCGCCTAGCTTAAGTGATGTCAATGGCGAATTAGATTGGGAAGAGTATAAAGGGAGGAATTCGACCTAATTCCTTATTATGTTATGATTTGATGTTGAGATAGTTCTAGAGGAGGAGGAGATCGACCCCCTTAATGTTTTGTGGATTTCTGGAGGAAACCACCACCATTGAACGGTTTCAGTGTTGAGAGACACACCCTAGCCTATCGGAGATACCATCTAGGTGTTTCACCAAGCTATTCAGGAGATCCAGTACAGTGATTGCGCAGCTCAGCCAGTGAGGGCGCAAGGGTTAGAGAGAGGGTTCGTGTGGCCACACAAGACAGAGGAGTATCTTACAGTTTCCTTCCGACCCAGTTGAGAGCTAGCCAGGGTGCACCTTTTGAGCCACCAGTCATCAGTTTCTAACGGTGGAATCTCCCAGAGTGCAACAAACAGTTAGTTAGGGCGCAGCGCTTGAGGAAGCACATTTGGGATTCCAAGGGGTATTCCGAAGCATATCTGAAGAAACCCTTCTGACCCATTACAAAGGAGGCCAAGACGATTGTTTCGAGTCATACATCGTCAAATTCCGTCGGTGGGTTCACTAGGGCGCACTCCCACAATCCAGGAGGTGCGCAAACCCCCAAGGGTAACATCCAGAGCTTCAAAGGTCGGATCTTCAGTCCGACAGTTACCAGGATCATTCTAGAGGTCGGGGCACTCCTTTTGGGATAGTTTCCAGTCCATTCCGACGAGTATTGCCGTCAAGGCGAGTTTTCCAGTATCTGCAACAGTTGTCGTGAGCTTCTGGAACTACATTTTGTCAACCTATCCGTGCATGCACAAATCATCCTTCATCTTCTGGTCACGGGTATTTATTTTTAGTTATTTGTATTCAAGTGACGATCCATGAGATCTAACTGACGACTAGTATATCTACTTCCAGCAAATTATTGTATTTCTTGCTTTTTCCTCATATTATATATCAGTGAGTTGTGTTGTCCTTTCTTTCGCATGCATCATATATATATATATATATATATATATATACTAATAAAACACTAAATGAATGAAACACACATGCGAGAATCACCAAGCATGTTCACACATTCACTCAAACGCATCCAGAAACCCCCAGAGTATCAGATCTCAGTGATAAAACAGTAGTTCATTAGTAGATATCCAGATCAACTGGATCAGGGATATTTCACTGACTTGGTGACCAGAGGTGACAGCATTATCCACAAGCATTTCACGGAGATGAGAAGGTTGGCTTGTGATGAGACCCCCTTTCTCTTGGCTATGCCACAATGAACCACTACCCTGGTTTGGTGACCAGATAGATGGTAGTGTCATACCGCTACATGCCCATGGTCATAATAGCTCGGCTCATGATGAGACCTCCCATCCACCAACTAGTACCTT
>JZKD02S1106694.1:12108-22445 GCA_000966675.3 Picea glauca
AATCTTCTTGTGCTCTCATTGTAGTCATTGTACATGACTATTTTTGTCTTGAGCACTTTCTAGCCAAATCACTCTTGGTTTCCTTTGCATTTATAGTCCTAAACTAAGCTGGTATTAACCTTTAGATTTTGTTAATTTCCTGGGTCCAACTATCCCAATCCCGTACTTGGATGAATCAAATTCCACACCAAGTTGTTTTATAGACTCTAGATTCTTCAACATCCAGTTACTCTTCATGACTAAATTTCTGCAGCGCTTTCCCAACATAATACTTTAGTACTTGAGGTTTTCTTGTACTCTCTGCTTCTCTTTTGCTAGCTAGACATCTATCTCATGATTTATTCTTTCATTATCTTAGGATGTTCATGGACTTGACTCCATCCAAGATTTTTTCCTTGTCTACTTTGAATACTTCCCATCACATATTATGTTGATTATTAATTTTCAGCATTCCATTATTATTCGGATTCCTTTGATTCAGCTTCTGCATGAACGAATTATAATTCCCTAAAACCTTCCTTCCTTATTCCTATTCTTTGTGTCTCCATACGAACTTATGGTTCATGCATTATCATGTATTGCAAATGGATTTATCCACCTAGAATTCACATTTGATGTGCAAGGATTGTCACCTAGACTGTCTTCCCCAAACAAGAATCCCATTTCGGGTTTCCATGTTTCTTATCGAACCCAACATCTGATCTCACAACTTCTGAAAAATATCAGATGTACAATAAAGAATTTTCCATGTCCTTCTTCTTTGATGCACTTCTTGTGCAGCAATCTCTTTTCTGTGAGCTAATGGCTCTTAGATATTTGTTCGACCCTATCATAAGGTTCGCAGGTCTTCAGTACCTCCCTAATGCATGTCTGAACAAGATGAAACCCACGGGCTTCCTTCTTAACCCTTTTTTCCTTCTTTAACACATTTTTCGGGCACTAGCCTCGTTTTCCTTGGGCCCTTAATTCGCATGGGACCGCGACTGTGACCAAGTGATAAATCAATATGTGCTTACTCGAGCCTTCGGCTTCAGGAATTTTAGAACACAACACAACAATCTCTCGGAGTTCTGGATTACCAAACTCGTGAAGTAGAGTGGATCAATAGTCCATGTCTACCCAGCATCCAATGGCTGACACTCACTATGGAACCTCAGGGGTCTGAGTTCGGAGACTTTGGAATTTCGAGACTTCGAGAGATACCGCTACAAATATCAACGGTCCTTGTTGATTCAAGATCAACGGTCCTCGATTACTTCAGGACTTCGGGTCTTTCCGACCAAGACCAGATCAAGGGTCCTTCGACCTCCTCCTCGATCAACGATCGAGATCTCCTTTGGGACTTCGGAATTTTTACCCTCTACTTTCCTCTAGAGTGCTTTGTACCCATAGTTCCAGATCTAGAGCCACATGTCCACTTTGAAATCAACGGCTATCCAACAAAGTGATTCTATGCCTTCCGAGTGTGTCCTCGCAAATCAATGATCCACGTTCCTTCCTTTGGATCAACAGCCCTTAGACGTTTCAGGCTTTGGCGTTTAGGGACATTCTGAAACACAACTTCAAAAAAACCCCAAAGTATGATTCTTCGAAGTTCGCAATCTGGTGACACCTATCCAACCCAGATCAACGGCTCCTAGCTGCTTTGGCTATTCGAGCTTCGGAGATTTCAAACTTTCATCGTTCGCGTTCTCCCGAAGTGCTTTCACCTGAAATACATTGATTTCTTCCATGTGTTCTTCTGGATCCAATGGTCCAGATCTTCTTCATTCCTACCGACTTCCTTTCGGAGGTTTCTGCCCCCGAACTTCCTAATATCTCTCCACGTCTCCTCCACAACGAACAGTTGTGATTTACTTCGGCCTTTGGGACTTTGGGACTTTGGGACTTCGGGAATTTTTCATGCTCCACACTTGAAATTACCGAAGTGAATTTATTCAAAGTCTCAGATCTTCTGACATGCATCTCTCAGCAACCGATGACCTGGATCTTCTTCGGCCTTTGGGTATTCGGCGATTTCATATCTTCCCCAACCACAAACTTCCAAAGTGGTTCGCTCTAGAGTTATGGATCTTTCTCCACCTGTCAACCTTGACGATGGACTATCCCTAATTACCTCAGAACTTTGGTGAATCAGTTCTCCCATGCACACAAGGGTTAAGTCTCGTTCACTTACCTTTGAATCCAACAGTTGTTTGTCCTTCATGCTTAGATCCAATGGATGGGATCTGTTCCTCCTCAGCGCTCTCCTTTGCTTTCCCGAACACTGATCTAATGGTCCAGGCTCCTCCCCACAACACATCTGACGACTGTTGTCACTCCTCCTTCTGATATTTTGACTCCTTCCAACTTGGAATATTTTGTGGATATTCAAAGGTTTCGGCCTTTGAACTTTCTCCTGCGAACCTGACTATCTTGGGTCTCAGTTGCGTCTCTGTTAACGCTATCCTTCCTGATCTTTGGAACTTGGAATAATTTCAACTCCTATGCACTCCTCGCATTATCTCTTCTGATATTTTCGATTTACTCAGTCTCCGAAGGGTCTTGGCCCTTATGTTTCCTTTCAAAGGAAAACTCCGTGCCCTCCTGTCAATCGTTTGCTCAAAGCACACCTTGTTGTGAATTTTTTACAGAGTGTTCAACAGCTCTGTGAGTATCTTCCTCTAATACTCTTCTCCCTGAAATCGACAAAGAGTTCTCTCTGTGCACACTTTCACTCACTTGATGCTCGCCTGGCAGAGCCCTACAGAGTTCTCAGTGAATCTATCTATCTCTGAACTCAACACAAAGTTCTTCTTGTGCACTCCTTACACTTATGTTGATGAAGGTTCAACGGTATCTCTCATTATCTTCTCTGAGTTTAACTTACCTCTGTCAACACACTCCTTGTGAACAATTTTCACTTATTGCACTCGAAAACTCAAAGAAGAGAAACAATTGAAACGTTTTCAATACTTTACCAGTTCACAGATTACTCTGTGGTCCAACACCACTTATGTTGTGGTTATAATATCTCTACTCCTCCTGAGCTTCTTAACATGGCCAAGGTAACATATTGGCACTCGGGAATGTTTCTAAGGTCCAAAATTGGTTCCTCCAGACATAATTTCCACCCGAAACTTCATGTCCAAAGACCACCTATCCAGCCCAACCAAGTTCGGCGTTAAAACCTTGGCTTTGAACTTGAATTTTGTCTACTTCGACAACAATTATTTCGAAACTTTTTCTTCACTTTCCACTAACATGGCCCATCCAAGCTCAATGTTGAAAGCCTTGGCTTTGATACCAATTTGTAACATCCCCAGCCACCAACAGGACGGGAAATGCCACTACTAAGCTCTGATACCAATTTGTAACATCCCCAACCATCAACCCCATTGCCAAGCAATGCTACTACATGGAACATTCACACACACACACACACACACACACACATATATATAACATCCATATTTAATGAAATTTAAACAAACAATACAAAGTAACAGCAGAATTACTGCTAACATACAGAATTAATGGAAAGCAACCGTAATTCATACTTGCAACGAAATACATGATAACATTTCAAAGACACAGACATGCATCATATATAAATTAAGTAAAAATATTAATACTTATCTTTAAACTAGAGTAATTCCACCAACTACGTGCAGACCTTCCACAAACCTCCCAGCCTTAGACCACATTGCAAATCACGCTCAGCAATGGGTCACCCCCAAGCTGGGACTAAGTTCCACCCAAGGCAAGGGAATCCTAGACTAGGCTGAGGTTATAGGAAAGCTTCACAATGCAACCAAAAGGATTCTCTCCAGGAGCCTTCTTACGCCCACTACTCACAGACTCTCATTCGCCACATGCATGTTTTACCCGAGAGTATACACCTTCACAAGAACAGTCCATTGGTTGCTTCACCTCCCTCTCTAGGTCTCGGCAACAGGTCGGATCAGGAATTCTCAGAGCTCCCTAGCTGGTGCTAGACTCTCTCTGGGAGAAAACCACTTCCCATTAGACTCTCTCACCTGGAGAGAGCTACTCATAGGCCTGACAACCTACCTCTTCTACCACGAGCCTGACAACCTGCTTCTTCAGCACACTCCTCGACTCATCTCTAGCCAGGTGAGGACAACAGCAACAGTTCAGAACCAATTCACACATGGATGATAGTAGCAACAGCATATGGGCATGGCACCACAGGAAACAACAGCCCACGCTAAAACACAACACGGTTAAGGCGATTACCCAGGTGTCGAGTTCCTCAGAAAACATAGAATGGCTCACGGATTTCAGGATTCAAGATGTGTGATTGTGTCGAGGTTCCATGCAGAGGCAAGACGATTTAGACGGAGGATCAGTCCACAGGTTTTTCCCACTGGTTTCAAGGTGCGGGGCAAGAAAAATGCAAAGGTCGATCACAGAGATCCCATGGTTTCAAATGGGGGATCGGGAAACTGGTAGAAAAAAAAACCTTCATGTGATGGTTTCCTTCACTGTGTGCGGGTATGCAGACACAGACGTAGAGGAAACACAATTCAAACACCCCCGATCCCAGGGAACTCAGGCAGAGAATGACAGAATGGAAGAGTGATCCCCTCAACACAGTTGACTCTTCAGCTTTTAACTACATGCACCCAGGTCGATACTTGTCTTCCTGGAGCTGCATGTGTTCCCTTTTACACACATTGCCTCTCCTAGGACTTAGGATAAAAACATGTATTTCACACAGCTTTGGAATAATAATAAATTATTATTCTCGGGGACTTAAGCCCCTCAACTTAGCCCATCTTTCCAACCTTTCATCCCCCTTTCCATTACCCACCTTGTGAAAGCTTAGTCCCCCATCACTCTTTCTTCGTGGTCGGTCTAAACACAGCGATGTTTATATTTTATTAATGATCTGCATAATTGCATATACAAAATCAGGTCCTTGGCCTTTAACACTTAGGCTCTCCGGCCTAATAAACACATAAGCCCGCCAGCTTATCAACACTTGACTCACTAGCCTACAAAAAGNAATCTTCTTGTGCTCTCATTGTAGTCATTGTACATGACTATTTTTGTCTTGAGCACTTTCTAGCCAAATCACTCTTGGTTTCCTTTGCATTTATAGTCCTAAACTAAGCTGGTATTAACCTTTAGATTTTGTTAATTTCCTGGGTCCAACTATCCCAATCCCGTACTTGGATGAATCAAATTCCACACCAAGTTGTTTTATAGACTCTAGATTCTTCAACATCCAGTTACTCTTCATGACTAAATTTCTGCAGCGCTTTCCCAACATAATACTTTAGTACTTGAGGTTTTCTTGTACTCTCTGCTTCTCTTTTGCTAGCTAGACATCTATCTCATGATTTATTCTTTCATTATCTTAGGATGTTCATGGACTTGACTCCATCCAAGATTTTTTCCTTGTCTACTTTGAATACTTCCCATCACATATTATGTTGATTATTAATTTTCAGCATTCCATTATTATTCGGATTCCTTTGATTCAGCTTCTGCATGAACGAATTATAATTCCCTAAAACCTTCCTTCCTTATTCCTATTCTTTGTGTCTCCATACGAACTTATGGTTCATGCATTATCATGTATTTCAAATGGATTTCTCCACCTAGAATTCACATTTGATGTGCAAGGATTGTCACCTAGACTGTCTTCCCCAAACAAGAATCCCATTTCGGGTTTCCATGTTGCTTATCGAACCCAACATCTGATCTCACAACTTCTGAAAAATCTCAGATGTAGAATAAATAATTTTCCATGTCCTTCTTCTCTGATGCACTTCTTGTGCAGCAATCTCTTTTCTATGAGCTAATGGCTCTTAGATATTTGTTCGACCCTATCATAAGGTTCCCAGGTCTTCAGTACCTCCCTAATGCATGTCTGAACAAGATGAAACCCACGGTCTTCCTTCTTAACCCCTTTTTCCTTCTTTAACACATTTTTCGGGCACTAGCCTCGTTTTCCTTGGGCCCTTAATTCGCATGGGACCGCGACTGTGACCAAGTGCTAAATCAATAGGTGCTTACTCGAGCCTTTGGCTTCAGGAATTTTAGAACACAACACAACAATCTCTCGGAGTTCTGGATTACCGAACTCGCGAAGTAGAGTGGATCAATAGTCCATGTCTACCCAGCATCCAATGGTTGACACTCACTATGGAACCTCAGGCGTCTGAGTTCGGAGACTTTGGAATTTCGAGACTTCGAGAGATACCGCTACAAATATCAACGGTCCTTGTTGATTCAAGATCAACAGTCCTCGATTACTTTAGGACTTCAAGTCTTTCCGACCAAGACCAGATCAAGGGTCCTTCGACCTCCTCCTCGATCAACGATCGAGATCTCCTTTGGGACTTCGGCATTTTTACCCTCTACTTTCCTCTAGAGTGCTTTGTACCCATAGTTCCAGATCTAGAGCCACACGTCCACTTTGAAATCAACGGTTATCCAACAAAGTGATTCTATGCCTTCCGAGTGTGTCCTCGCAAATCAATGATCCACGTTCCTTCCTTTGGATCAACAGCCCTTAGACGTTTCAGGCTTTGGCGTTTAGGGACATTCTGAAACACAACTTCACAAAAACCCCAAAGTATGATTCTTCAAAGTTCGCAATCTGGTGACACCTATCCAACCCAGATCAACGGCTCCTAGCTGCTTTGGCTATTGGGGCTTCGGAGATTTCAAACTTTCGTCGTTCACGTTCTCCCGAAGTGCTTTCACCTGAAATACATTGGTTTCTTCCACGCGTTCTTCTGGATCCAATGGTCCAGATCTTCTTCATTCCTACCGACTTCCTTTCGGAGGTTTCTTCCCCCGAACTTCCTAATATCTCTCCACGTCTCCTCCACAACGAACAGTTGTGATTTACTTCGGCCTTTGAGACTTTGTGACTTTGGGACTTCAGGAATTTTTCATGCTCTGCACTTGAAATTACCGAAGTGAATTTCTTCAAAGTCTCAGATCTTCTGACATGCATCTCTCAGCAACCGACGACCTGGATCTTCTTCGGCCTTTGGGTATTCGGCGATTTCATATCTTCCCCAACCACAAACTTCCAAAGTGGTTCGCTCTAGAGTTATGGATCTTTCTCCACCTGTCAACCTTGACGATGGACTATCCCTAATTACCTCAGAACTTTGGTGAATCAGTTCTCCCATGCACACAAGGGTTAAGTCTCGTTCACTTACCTTTGAATCCAACAGTTGTTTGTCCTTCATGCTTAGATCCAATGGATGGGATCTGTTCCTCCTCAGCGCTCTCCTTTGCTTTCCCGAACACTGATCTAATGGTCCAGGCTCCTCCCCACAACACATCTGACGACTGTTGTCACTCCTCCTTCTGATATTTTGACTCCTTCCAACTTGGAATATTTTGTGGATATTCAAAGGTTTCGGCCTTTGAACTTTCTCCTGCGAACCTGACTATCTTGGGTCTCAGTTGCGTCTCTGTTAACGCTATCCTTCCTGATCTTTGGAACTTGGAATAATTTCAACTCCTATGCACTCCTCGCATTATCTCTTCTGATATTTTCGATTTACTCAGTCTCCGAAGGGTCTTGGCCCTTATGTTTCCTTTCAAAGGAAAACTCCGTGCCCTCCTGTCAATCGTTTGCTCAAAGCACACCTTGTTGTGAATTTTTTACAGAGTGTTCAACAGCTCTGTGAGTATCTTCCTCTAATACTCTTCTCCCTGAAATCGACAAAGAGTTCTCTCTGTGCACACTTTCACTCACTTGATGCTCGCCTGGCAGAGCCCTACAGAGTTCTCAGTGAATCTATCTATCTCTGAACTCAACACAAAGTTCTTCTTGTGCACTCCTTACACTTATGTTGATGAAGGTTCAACGGTATCTCTCATTATCTTCTCTGAGTTTAACTTACCTCTGTCAACACACTCCTTGTGAACAATTTTCACTTATTGCACTCGAAAACTCAAAGAAGAGAAACAATTGAAACGTTTTCAATACTTTACCAGTTCACAGATTACTCTGTGGTCCAACACCACTTATGTTGTGGTTATAATATCTCTACTCCTCCTGAGCTTCTTAACATGGCCAAGGTAACATATTGGCACTCGGGAATGTTTCTAAGGTCCAAAATTGGTTCCTCCAGACATAATTTCCACCCGAAACTTCATGTCCAAAGACCACCTATCCAGCCCAACCAAGTTCGGCGTTAAAACCTTGGCTTTGAACTTGAATTTTGTCTACTTCGACAACAATTATTTCGAAACTTTTTCTTCACTTTCCACTAACATGGCCCATCCAAGCTCAATGTTGAAAGCCTTGGCTTTGATACCAATTTGTAACATCCCCAGCCACCAACAGGACGGGAAATGCCACTACTAAGCTCTGATACCAATTTGTAACATCCCCAACCATCAACCCCATTGCCAAGCAATGCTACTACATGGAACATTCACACACACACACACACACACACACACATATATATAACATCCATATTTAATGAAATTTAAACAAACAATACAAAGTAACAGCAGAATTACTGCTAACATACAGAATTAATGGAAAGCAACCGTAATTCATACTTGCAACGAAATACATGATAACATTTCAAAGACACAGACATGCATCATATATAAATTAAGTAAAAATATTAATACTTATCTTTAAACTAGAGTAATTCCACCAACTACGTGCAGACCTTCCACAAACCTCCCAGCCTTAGACCACATTGCAAATCACGCTCAGCAATGGGTCACCCCCAAGCTGGGACTAAGTTCCACCCAAGGCAAGGGAATCCTAGACTAGGCTGAGGTTATAGGAAAGCTTCACAATGCAACCAAAAGGATTCTCTCCAGGAGCCTTCTTACGCCCACTACTCACAGACTCTCATTCGCCACATGCATGTTTTACCCGAGAGTATACACCTTCACAAGAACAGTCCATTGGTTGCTTCACCTCCCTCTCTAGGTCTCGGCAACAGGTCGGATCAGGAATTCTCAGAGCTCCCTAGCTGGTGCTAGACTCTCTCTGGGAGAAAACCACTTCCCATTAGACTCTCTCACCTGGAGAGAGCTACTCATAGGCCTGACAACCTACCTCTTCTACCACGAGCCTGACAACCTGCTTCTTCAGCACACTCCTCGACTCATCTCTAGCCAGGTGAGGACAACAGCAACAGTTCAGAACCAATTCACACATGGATGATAGTAGCAACAGCATATGGGCATGGCACCACAGGAAACAACAGCCCACGCTAAAACACAACACGGTTAAGGCGATTACCCAGGTGTCGAGTTCCTCAGAAAACATAGAATGGCTCACGGATTTCAGGATTCAAGATGTGTGATTGTGTCGAGGTTCCATGCAGAGGCAAGACGATTTAGACGGAGGATCAGTCCACAGGTTTTTCCCACTGGTTTCAAGGTGCGGGGCAAGAAAAATGCAAAGGTCGATCACAGAGATCCCATGGTTTCAAATGGGGGATCGGGAAACTGGTAGAAAAAAAAACCTTCATGTGATGGTTTCCTTCACTGTGTGCGGGTATGCAGACACAGACGTAGAGGAAACACAATTCAAACACCCCCGATCCCAGGGAACTCAGGCAGAGAATGACAGAATGGAAGAGTGATCCCCTCAACACAGTTGACTCTTCAGCTTTTAACTACATGCACCCAGGTCGATACTTGTCTTCCTGGAGCTGCATGTGTTCCCTTTTACACACATTGCCTCTCCTAGGACTTAGGATAAAAACATGTATTTCACACAGCTTTGGAATAATAATAAATTATTATTCTCGGGGACTTAAGCCCCTCAACTTAGCCCATCTTTCCAACCTTTCATCCCCCTTTCCATTACCCACCTTGTGAAAGCTTAGTCCCCCATCACTCTTTCTTCGTGGTCGGTCTAAACACAGCGATGTTTATATTTTATTAATGATCTGCATAATTGCATATACAAAATCAGGTCCTTGGCCTTTAACACTTAGGCTCTCCGGCCTAATAAACACATAAGCCCGCCAGCTTATCAACACTTGACTCACTAGCCTACAAAAAGGGTTTACAATACATAATATAATTGGGCTCATCCTTGGGGATATTACATCAGAGGAGGTTAATACATCATCTTATTTATGTTCACATGATGTTGCACCCAACACTTTGGGATTTCACAGGTTCACCTTGTGCTCAACCACAGGCACGTCCAACTCAATAGATTGTCTTTCCCACTACATAATCATCTGGATTTCTTATCAACTCTCTGAACAGAGGAGGTCATCTCTATGTTCTTAGCTCTGTCTCAGGTAGGAACCACGTACCCTTCTTAGGGGATTTCTCCCAAGTTTGTAATCTGAGAGAAAGACTTACATAGC
>JZKD02S1106694.1:70388-88214 GCA_000966675.3 Picea glauca
ATCAATGTTAATTAAAGTAAACAAATGTTAATCGAATCATTTAGAATTAATTATATTGAATGAATATTCATTTAAATAAAGCTCAGGTTAAAAGGTCAACGATTTGACCCTTTCCAGATGCACTTTCTTTCCAAATCTGGCCTCCTCTCTAGTTCCCGACAATGAAACTTCTTTTATTATCATAAAAAAATATCAAAATTCACTTTTATTTTATTTAAGTTCAATATATATAAATATATATATATATAAATATATATATATATATATATATATATATATATATATATATACTTAATTATCGGTAATATTGGTTGATCAATAGATTTCACGTTCATATCATTTGAAAAGATTGAACTTGCTTTTTGGTTTATTCCATTTCCTTTCATACTTCTTAGGATATAGGTTACCTATATACATAGGAAAGTTATAGTTTTTATAGATTTTTGGGTTAGGTTACCCATATTGACATGGAAAGCTATAATTTTCATAGCCTTTTTCGATTATTTTTAGTACCTGCTACGCAGGTACTTTAGTAATCGGTAAGCTGTTATTAGTTAATTCTTATTTTAAGTGTCATAGTGCATTACAAAGACATTGTAACTGAGTGTATGCATTAAATCAATGCATATACTTTAATATTGATTGAATGTTGTTGAAACAATATTATTACTGAGTGTGCATTAAAGCAATGCATATATTTTAATATTGATTGAATAATATTGAAACATTATGGCACACATGTCATAGACACTGCTGCTTAGACTTGGGGCCACTTGGGATTATGCATGATGACATTTAATCTAACTTACAATCGATGCATCACTTTCTTTTGAAGACAACATAATCAAGTAGTATCTGTAATGTCCTTAATCTAAACTTCATTTATAGTTGTGCATTTAGGTTGGTGAGTTGTTTTGGTTTTGCGCGCATGTGAGTAGTGCGCAATGTAATGACTTATATGGGCTGGTGAGATGTTGGCAACAAGTGTAAATGTAATGAACATATAGGTTGATGAGCCGTTTTGCTTTTTCATGCACCTGAGTAGTGCACGAGGTTTGTAACCAAAGAAAAAGGTGTGCACATTCCATAGTGTTGCGCGTACCCGAGCTAGTGCATGTGGATTGCGTATCTAGGGAGGGTGCGCATATTTCACAGTGTTGCACACACTCAATAAAGTGTGTGGGAATGAATATAGTGTGTGTGTGTGTGTGTGTGTGTATGTTCTGAGGTCGGAGACCTTGTGTGACTATTGGGATGGTGAGTCGGGACGCAAATAACGTAGTGCACCTATTCTTGTAAAGTGTATCATAATCAAGTTATTAATATATTACATCGTTGCACGTGGAATGACTGAAAAGAAAAGAGATGGGGGGTTGACTCCACCGAAAAAAGGAAAAGTGGGGAATATTTTAACAATATTTCCAAAAAGTGTAATTTGCAGATATATTATTTATCCTAAGTTCCTGAGGGATGGGAACAAGTCACCAAGTGGATAAAGTAAATTCTAAAGGTGACAAGTGTCGAGTTGAAGGAATGCAATATATATTGCTAGCCTTACCGTAATTTGGGGGGTGACTCATTCGAGAAAAACTTGAGACAAAATTTCCTCTATGAAGGAATAGGTATTTTGTTGTAACTTATTGTCATTTGGCTTAACCTTGTGCTTGGGAAAATCTTGGTATTATTGAAGAAACATGTTTCTAGGCCTGTAGTTTCCCAATAGGCGGGTTGTTAGGCCTGTGAACAATATCTTTAGGTGAGGGATTGGTTGGGAATTGTTCCCTAGTGCACTGAGAATTAGTTGTAGTGCTCCAAGACCTCTTGATTTAGCTTGTTGCTGAAGCCTTGAAAGGGAAGTGGGGCAACCGAAAGACTGTTGAGTAGAGAAGGGGCACACTTCTTGGGGTGGGACAAGCATGTGGGGAATGAGGGACTATAGACTAGTCACAACAGTCGACACCTTGGACTGAGAAATTCAACTGTTTTTTAGACCATAGATTGACATTAGGAATAATTTTTCCCTAGTGGAGTTTGAGCCCCAACTCATGGGTGATCTATTGTTGAAATATTATGAGCAACAACGTCTATGGATGGGAGGAACACTTGAGTCACACATGCAATTGGTGAATTTCATAAAAGATAAGTGTTCTTGTGTGCTTTTCTCTTACTTTATTCTTATTCATTTGCATATGTTATGATATATTACTTGCATAGTGTTGCATATGCATACTGGTTGTTATTCTCTTAATATTGTCTATTTTGTAAGTGAGATGTGAGTATTTAGCATAGTATTCGTATATGTTGAGTATGCTAGTTGATAAGTAACTTCTGTTAAGATAGTTCTGGTAAATGGTCAAGAGCTTCTTGAGAGAGGTCATAATTATTGGGCATGCAGAAAGTGGTCCGTGCGTACAAGTGACTGGTTTTTCTATGTGCGTTGGAGCATAGTCTGCACACATAAGAAGTAAGACATGCAAGAGGAATCTGAAAAGTTATTTGTGTTGTGGTATTCAAATGCTCTGTATGGTTATGCGCGTAGTAGTGTTCACATGTTGGAGTGGTCTTACGTTCTGTAACATCAATGTGTTGAGTGTGCATGAGTGTATAGTCATATTTGAAGTTACTTCCACTATTATAATCTGTATAAATAGGAGGAACTGTGGTGTGGTGCAAACCAATTTGGGTTGTGCACACTTCCTTGAGTGATTCCGTGCAGTTTGAATGTTATCTGCGCACTAATTTTCTTGAGGTAACGTAGCTCAGAAGTAAACTAGGGACATTACTTGAGGTATCAAACTTAAATTTGGGAGATTTTTTGTGACAGGTCCCATTTTGGGAGGTCGAGGATGTTACATTATGGTATCAAAGATGTTAGTTCAACACATGTGCATTACATTCTGGTGTTGCACAATGCATAGTTTATTGTGCGCTAAAACTATTAGTGCGGAGTGCAGAGCTATGATGTGTGCAAAGTATTGAAGTGTGGCGTGAACACTATAAATTTCAATGTCAAAATCATCCAAGAAATCTGAAGAAAGGATTTTGACTAAATGGTGCAAAGTTTTCATGTATTTGTAGCTTGAAATCATTTAGCAAATCCTAATTGCCTACACATTTTGCAGAATTAGCAGTGATTAGAGTAGGATAAAGTCAATGCATAAGGTTAAACACATGGAATTTGCATAGAGGACTTACACTCTTGATGGTGAATTCAAAGATCTGTATGTTGGTTTGGGTGCTGATGGTACAAAATCCAAGGAGGAGGGAATAAAATTTGTAGAAACCATAAAAGGACTGCAAAACGATGTCCAAAGCTATAAAGCTAATAATGAAAGGCTTATGAGAGCCAAAGAGAAGAAAGATGACTTCAATTTAAAATTGATGTAGAGCCTAAACAAAATAGAAAAGAAAATGGATAAGGAAACAAAGACAAGTAGGCCAAGAAGTCACATGTCTCATGATGAGAAAAAAAGAGAAGCAAGAGATGTTGATAGGAAATATCACCATTCACCAACACATTCATTTAAGAAAGCGCGCAATAGCTCAAGTCCATCTTCTGATAGAAATCATAAGAGGAGGAATGGGGTGGACGAGTTATGGGGGAAAATAAGTAAGATCAAGCCTCCTACTTTTGATGGCGAGCATAATAAGGATGAGGATGCAAGAAATTGGTTGCTGGGTATGAGGAAATACTTCCAATTGCATAATTACTCCTCGTAGGAAGAAGGGAGAATAACTAGTTATCATCTCAAGGGAAAAGCATCAATGTGGTGGGATCAATATGTACAAGTGCAACACATTGATGAGAAGAAATTTACTTGGAGGGAGTTCAAGAGGTATTTCCAAAAGAAATTATTAACCAAGCGGTACTACGACAGGAAAATGAAGGAGTTCTTTGAACTCAAGCTCGAGAGCATGATGATAGATGAGTACAAAAAAAGATTCTTAGATTTGTTGAAGTATGTTGCATTCATCAAGGATGAACAAGTGAAAAGTCAGAGTTACTTTAGTGGGTTGCCCTCATTTATCAATGAAAAGATACAGTATGATGACCCTAAGATGTTGGAAGAAACCATAAGGTGCGCTAAGTGTCTCTATGATCAGCAAAGGGGAAGACCAACCTTCCAAAATGTTTGGGAAGACAAGATGAAAAGTAAGGTGGAACAGAGGAATAAGGGATCTAAGCCATCATTTTTCAGAAATACAGTGCAAGGACATACAACTCTCAAGAAGCCAAGAATAACTGAGACGGTGGGACAAAGACCAAGGAAACAACCTATTCAATGTTGGGGTTGTGGCAGAAATCATGTGTTTAGATATTGTCCTCAAAGAGGTGAAAAATCGATGACTGGGCACAGTGTACGAAAAGTTGTGATAGTTGAAGACATGGGTGGAAGTGTACCTAAGATTTACGCAGCATTAGATAACAAGCAGGTTGAGTTCTAGTCGCACGTGATCGAGGTGGAAGGTAAGATTAACGACCAACCTATTGCTATTTTAATTGACTTAGGAGATAGTCATAGTTATATAGATCTTAAAATGGTGGAAATATTCCATTTGTCGAGAAGCAAGCTTGGAAAACCTTCGTTGGTGCAGTTAGCTACATGAGCAAAAAGGAAAATTGATGAGATAGTTAAGGCATGTCTAATGGAGATGAATGGACTATGCACAAAAGATGATTTGAACATCATACCTTTGGGATTGTATGATTGCCTTATTGGCATGGATTGGTTGGACCAAAATCATGCTATCCTGGAATGTTATAATATGGCATTTGATTGCCTGGATGAGCAAGAAAATTTGAGAATAGTTCAAGGAATTCCAAGGGCCATGACTATCAAAGAATTTTCATCTTCGCAATTGTAGGAAAGTTTCAGGAAGGGATGCCAAATATTTGCAACGCACATGGAAGAGGCACCTAAGGATAAAGTGCCAAGCGTTGAATACTATGGAGTGCCTAAAACATTTGAGGATGTCTTTAAAGAGATACCATGATTGTCTCCAAAAAGAGATATCGACTTCTCTATAAATCTTATGTCGAGAGAAGCACTTGTATACATGAATTCTTATAGGATGAGTATGCTAGAATTGAAGGAGCTGCATATGCAAATTGAAGAGCTTCTGAAGAAGGGGTATATATGCCCAAGTGTGTCACCTTGGGGTGTGTCAGTTTTGTTTGTGAATAAGAAGGATGGTACGTTGAGACTTTGTATCGAATCCAAGAAGTTGAATAAGATAATAATGAAGAACACGAATCGTTTTCCAAGGATAGATGACCTATTTGATCAACTGAGAGGCGCTCAAATATTTTCCAAGATAGATCTCAGATCTGGATATCACTAGGTGAGAGTTAAAAAAGAAGACATAAGTAAGACTTCCTTCATAACAAGATATGGTCATTACAAGTTTACAATGGTGCCTTTTGGGTTGTAGAATGCACCATATATCTTCATGTTTTTAATTAATGGAGTTTTCTGAAAATACTTGGATAAGTTTGTCATTGTATTTTTGGATGACATTCTTATTTACTCAAAGTTTGAGGAAGAGCACGAGAAACACTTGAGGATGGTGTTGAAGGTATTGAGGGAGCATCAAATTTATGCAAAGTTGAGAAAGTGTTCATTTTACCAGAGGCAAATTCTTTACTTGGGTCATATCATTTCATAGGAAGTAATAGCTATGGACCCAATGAAGATAAAATCCATTGAGGAATGGCCAACACCAAGAAATGTCACATAAGTGAGATCCTTTATGGGACTAGCAGGGTACTACAAAAGGTTTATTAAAGGATTCTCAAATATTGTGCATCCAATCACATACTTGCAGAAGAAAGGTGTACGATTTGAATGGTCTACAAATTGTGCAATGAGTTTTCAACACTTTAAGAGTTTGTTGACAAGTGTGCCAATTTTGAGAATTGTTGATCCTGATGCARACTTTGTTGTGTGTATGGATTCATGTAAGGAAGGAMTCGGTGGAGTCCTGAGTTAGAATGGAGATGTGGTGTGCTACGAATCAAGGAAGTTGAAAGAGAATGAAAGGSTCTATGCTACTCATGATTTAGAATTGGCAGTTATAGTGCATGCCTTGAAGATGTGGCGTCRGTATCTCATGGGTAAAAKATTTGAGCTGAGAATATACCATTGTGGTATGAAATATTTGTTTGGACATGAAATTTTAATTTCTAGACAAAGCATGTGGTTAGAGTTCCCTAGTGAGTATGAGTTCAACATAAATCATATCAGAGGAAAATAAAAAAAGGTAGCTGACACACTCAACATGAGAACGAATGAGATGCATGCTACAACCATTAGCATATATAAATTGAATTTGTGCGACATAATTTTAGAAGTTTCCAAATCAGATCTGCACTATGTGGACATAAAGGAGAACTTCAACAAAGTATGTCACAACAAGAATTTGAAGGTTATGAGTTGAGAGATGATGGGATCCTCATGTATAGACGTAGAATATATGTGCCAAATAATCAGTAGTTGAAAAGAATGATATTGTTAGATATACATAAGGTTCTTTATGTGGGACATCCAGGTTACCAAAAGACCACTGTAGTAGTCAAGAAACAATACTTTTGGCTAGGTATGAAAAAGGAAGTTGCATATTTTATTGCTCGATGTATCGAATGTCAAAAGGTCAAGGTTGAGAAAAGACATCCAATTGGTTTTCTACAACCTTTGCCTATTCCTAAATGGAAGTGGGAATATAACAATGTATTTTATAACTAAGTTTCCTAAGACTGCTAGAAGCAACATGATTCTATTATGGTGGTGGCGGACAAGCTTACTAAATCTTCCCATTTTATTCCAGTAAAGTCAACACACAAGGAACCTAACATTGTTGATATTTTCATGCGCAAAGTTGCTAGGTTGCATGGTGTTCCTAAGACAATTGTGTCTAACAAGGATTCCAAGTTCACCTCAAACTTTTGGAAAGAGATATTCAAAGGATTTGGAACAAGTTTGAACTTTAGTAGAACACATCACCCTGATAAAAATGATCAAACAGAGAGGGTAAATTGGGTGATTGAAGATATGATGAGGATGTATGTGATGGATAAACCATCAAAGTGGGAATACTACTTGCATTTGGTGTAATTTTCTTACAATAATGGGTATCATGCATATTTAAAGATGAGCCTATTTTAGGCACTTTATGGTAGAAAGTGCAACACGCTAGTGAGTTGGGACAACCCAACAGATCGTGCAGTAGTTGGGCCAAATTTACTTTGGGAAATGGAGGAAAAGCTGGTAAATATCAGACAGAGTCTAAAGGCTGCCCAGGACAGAAAGAAAATATGCATAGATAAAGGTAGAACCCACATATATTTTAAAGTGGGTGATCACATGTTTATGAAATTAAAAGCCAGGATCAATTCCCTGAAGTTGGGAAAGTGTTATAAGTTAGCAATGAAATATTGTGGGCCATTTAGAATCCTTGAAAAGATTGGTCCTGTCACTTATATGATTACTTTTCCTGCATCTTTATGTATTCATAATTTTTTCCATGTGTCATTACTTAAGAAGTATGTACCTAATGCTAATCATATTATTGATTGGAATGTGATTTAGGTGGAGCCAAAAGGTATATTTCAAGTGAAACCAATTTTCATATTGGAACGGAAAGTCAAGTAGCTCCGAAATTGAGCCATGGAGCTAGTAAAGGTCCAATGGATGAGGTATGTGTTAGCACTGAGAATCACCCTCTAACTGCAAGAGGATAAGCCCAATACCCATAAAAAAAGAGTAAAATGGATTAAAATGGTTTGAGTAGGTGGATCAATAAGACTACAAAGAGAGGAATAACATAAGTAACTGCAGATCAGTTCAGGACCATTGGGTTATGGAGTCATAAGTATTGTGAATAATGAATTCATTTAAACTTCCTATCAGAAAAAAAAAAATTATGTGGTGATGAGGAGAAAGAAGATAGAGAATGTCTGAGTGATGAACCATGAAATATGGGCAAGATGACAACAAATCCTCTAACTCCTCAAGAATCCATAGATCAGAGAGATGCTACATCTAGAAAAGAATAAAAATAGAAAATGTTCGATGAACCATGAAAAATGGGCATGATGACAACAGATCCTCTACCACCTTAGGAATCCATAGATCAGAGAGATTACATCCAAACAAGAAGAAAAACAACAAGCGTCTGAGAGATGAACCATGAAAGATGGGAAATATGAAAACATATCTTTACCACCTCAGAAATCCATAGATCATAGATACCACATCAAGACAAGAAGAAACAAAACAACATGTAAACTAAGAAGATAGTCTGATAAAACAACTCAAAGGAATCTTCAATATAATATTTACAATCCAGGCCCTTAGGCTTACAATTGAAAAATACAGTGCCCTACTCCTAAAAATCTCTCGACTCTCTAGCCTCTGAAGACACCCCCCTCCACATATCATTCATCTAATGTATTTATAGTCAAAACAATAGACATGTCTTACTGTTTGGGTGCCTCTTTTCCAGTGCCGTATGTCTTCTCTTGTCTGTCCTATTCTTTCTATCAAAAGGAAACTCTGGTCAATATGGGCATGCAGGAGAAACTGCCCTCTATGGTACTTCGACCTGACAAGTTCTATCTCCTTGGCCAGACCCTCCATGCTTCCATTTAAGGAGGTAGTCGATGTTTCAACCACCAGTTCTTCTTTCATTGACTGATTTCTCCTCGGGATTAGGATGAAGCTTAATGCCTAGTTTGTTGCCACACACTGCTCTCATATTGGGACCTATATAAGCATGTGATTACGAGAGCTGCCAAGGGCAGCTTGGGTCCACACCTCTTTTGAGCCCGCAATTCACCACCTTGTGCCACATAGCTCTTCCGCTATACCATGGTTTCAATTGCGGGACCACTCAAGAATTTTATCGTTCGAGCATGTTGCGTCCCCGCAATGAAACGTGGCCATCGATCTGGCCGTGTTCTGCGATCTGGGAAAGCCATGGTTTTGTTTCCACGCACTTCTCTTGGATGGACCCTACTTCCTGCTGCAAAGATCAACGAGTCTCAATTACTTCGGGAGTTTAGGCTTCGAGTGATATTCCTTTCTTGCTTGCTGCAAAGATCAACAATTCTTGTTGATTTGAGATCAACGGTTCACAACTACTTCGGGAGTTCAGGATTCGGGCCTTTTCAATGCATAGTTCCTGCAATCCTCTGAAGTGCCAAATTCCCAAAGTGAGAGATCTGGTGATGTGTGGCCTATCGATTTGGATGAATGAGATTCAATTTGGGAGTTCATGCTTCAGGCCTTTTTCTTCTGCTTGCTCGTGCAATTCTCTGAAGTGTCGAATTCCCAAAGTGTGAGATCTACCGACGCGTGTCCTGAGCCTTTAATGGCTCAGATTTACTTCAGGACTTCGGGACGCTTGGTTAGTCGTTAATCATTGCGCGAATTTTAAACTCCAACTGTCCGAGAGACGCTAATCTAAACTGTATACGAGATCTCCGTTGTTGAAACATGAACCTATCTGCTTTCCTGTATTTCAGCCCGAAATGGACTGCTTTTGAATGCTGTGCTTGGATGATTCCTATGAAGGCCACAAACTTGGACGACCTGCTGCCCTTGAAAACTATATGTGATAACATTTGGCTCCATAGGGGATGGCATGCTCCCTGCGAGCTGCCAAGAATGCGCAGTTCCAATGCCTTAGATGTTGGATTGTGGAGTTGAGCTCAAATACATTTTTTTGAAGACATCAGGCTGATATGTACACTATTCTACTTACAAAAAGAAAACAAACACATATTCTCTAGAAGGATCTTGTTTATGTACAATCCTAGACTGATTGATTTTTTACAATGTGCTAGGTGAAAGCAAACTTCCACCATAGCCACCCAGACCGTTTGGTAATATAATTCCTACTTTCACTGCAAATTATCCACAAAAGGTAAGGGAAGTATGAAATCATAATGAAAACATGTTTTGGAACACTAACAATACCCCAAAATGATGATACGATGAATAATTTTGCAGGCTCCAATGTTTTTGGAAAACACAACTCCATATATAACCCCACAGAGTCATAAAATTTATAATAAGGCATGCTAAACTGGTAAAAATTTACCTCCTTTATTTCATCATTGCTCACATGTTGTTTGATGTTCTTAGCATGTACAGGTGGATAAAGGATTGATGCAGGTTGGATAATCCCAGGCGACATTTTCTCATTTACCAATGCTAGACATGAGATGAGCTGCACATTTAGCCCTTCTTTTTCTCCTTCATGGCCCTCCCAATGACTAGGTTCATAATTATCATACACAGGAACCATGCTACAAGGTTCCAAAGGAGCCATGAAAAAGCTTCGCTCTTCATCATCTTCATTGGGATATTCATAAAAAATTGGTCGTTTTTGGTTAGCATTTGAAAAAACTTATTCATCATAAGCAGGGCTGCCAAAAACATCTTCTTCAAGGACAGGARTATCCTCTGCATTTTCTCCATAAGAGAAACAAACAACATCTRCCTTCAATTATGAAAAKATAGGAAAAACCATAGAGAAATCTTCCCTAKTTCTTTTAACTATTTTATCATCTATCTCATCTTCATAGTTAGGTGAAATATCTACTACAAAATACTCTTGCTCTTCGTCGTCATAATATTCAAAAGAGAGATKTTTATATTCATGAACATTTAAAACAACAGATACATCTRATATGATGCTAGACGCTTCTATGTTATTTCTATCATAATGAATATCATTCAAMACCTCATGACCTTCATGGTAAATGTTTTCTTCTACAATAAATGCTTCATCACAAATCGAGCTTTCATGACTAGMAGAATCTTTATGGAGCAAAGGAAACTCATTACAACATCCCTGAAAAAATATGTTTAGTTGGAAAATATTCTTTACAAAAGGAATGGAAAGCTGCATGAAAGTATGTCAAAGAGATGATACTTGCAACTGGGAGAGACCTACACCAATCACGAAAAATCCCCTCTAATGAATACCTGAAAAGATTTATCTGAACATATTCGTGCATGATACGAAGTTGATAAATAAAATCATGAAAATCCAACAAGTGTTCAATTGGTTCCTCCCACTCTTCTCCTTGAAATTTAGGAAGGTTACTTTCCCATTCATCTCTACTAGGCATTGGATTAGGGAAACCAACTATCTTTGAAAAATCACAGAAAGCATACCTCTGAGCTAAAATATTGTCCATTTCAAACCAGTGGAGTCGCCAATAGATTTCCGAACAATGGAGTCGCCATGGTGAAATATGATCATTCAGAATAATGTGTCCAACTTTAGTTCACCATCTAAAACTGGATCTTTTCGTTGCCGTTCTCCCAGGGAAGATATCTTCACTTTCATCCCCGACAACAACGCCATGAATGTTAGCACTGAGAATCACCCTTCGAATGCAAGAGGATAAGCCCAATACCCATAAAAAAAAAGTAAAATGGATTAAAATGGTTTGAGTAGGTGGATTAGTAAGACTGTAGAGAGAGGAATAACAAAAGTAACTGCAGATCAATTCGGGAACATTGGGTTATGGAGTCATAAGTTTCATGAATAATGAAGGCATTTAAACTGCCTATTAGACAAAATGATTTATATGGTGATGAGGAGAAAGAAGACAAAGAATGTCTGAGTGATGAAACATGAAATATGGGCAAGATGACAACATATCCTCTACCACCTCATGAATCCATAGATCAGAGAGATGCTACATCCAGACAAGAAGAAAAATAGAAAATGTCTGATGAACCATGAAATATGGGCATGATGATAACATATCCTCCACCGCCTCAGAAATCCATAGATTAGAGAGATTACATCCAGACAAGAAGAAAAACAACAAGCGTCTGAGTGATGAACCATGAAAGATGGGAAATATGACAACATATCCTTTATCACCTCAGGAATCCATAGATCATAGATACCACATCCAGAGAGGAAGAAACATAACAAAATGTAAACTAAGAAGACAGTCTGATAAAACAACTCAAAGGAATCTTCAATATAATATTTACAATCCAGGCCCTCAGGCTTACAACTGAAAAATACAAAGCCCTGCTTCTAAAATTCTCTCAGCTCTCCAGCCTTTGAAAACACCCCCCTCCACATATCATTCATCTGATGTATTTATAGTTAAAACAATAGACATTTCTTGTTGCTTGGGTGCCTCTTTTCCAGTGCCGTATGACTTCTCTTGTCTATCATATTCCTTCTACCAGAAGGAAACTCCGGTCAGTATGGGCATGCAGGAGAAACTTCCCTCTGTGGTACTTCAGCCTGACAACTTCTGTCTCCTCGGCTAGACCCTCCATGCTTCCATTTAAGGGGGTAGTCAATGTTTCAACCACCAGTTCTTCTTTCATTGACTGATTTCTCCTCGGGATCAGGATGAGGCTTAACGCCTAGTTTTTTTCCATGCCCTGCTCTTGGATTGAGACTTATATAAGCACATGATTGCGAGATATGCTAAGGGAGGTTTGGGTCCACACTGCTTTGGAGCCTGCAATTCACCACCTTCTGCCACATAGCTCTTTCGCTATACCATGGTTTCAATTGCGGGACCGCTCAAGAATTTTATCGTTCGACCATGTTGCGTCCCCGCAATGAAATGTGGCCATCGATCTGGTCACGATCTGCGATATGGGAAAGCCCCGCTTTTGCTTCCACATGCCGCTCTTGGATGGACCTTGCTTCCAGCTGCAAAGATCAATGACTCTCAATTGCTTCGGGGAGTTTGGGCTTCGGGCCTTCAGGTGATATTCCTTTCTTGCTTACTGCAAAGATCAATAGATCTTGCTGATTTGAGATCAATGGTCCACAACTACTTTGGGAGTTCGGGCTTCGGGCCTTTTCATTTCATAGTTCACACAATACTCTGAAGTGGCGAATTCTCGAAGTGAGAGATCTGGTGACGCGTGTCCTATCGATTTGGATGGTCGAGATTCACTTCGAGAGTTTGGGCTTCGGGCCTTTTTCTTCTTCTTGCTCACGCAATTCTCCGAAGTGGCGAATTCCCGAAGTGTGAGATCTGCCGACGCGTGTCCTGATTCTTCAATGGCTCAGATTTACTTCAGGACTTCAAGATGCTTGGCTAGTAGTTAATCCTTGCGTGAATTTTAAACTCCGACTGTTCGAGAGATGCTAATATGAATTGTATATGAGATCTACGCCGTTGAAACATGAAACTATCTGCTTGCCTGTACTTCAACAAGAAATGGACTTCTTTTGAATGTTGTGCTTGGATGCTTTCTGTGCAGACCACGAACTTGGATGACCTGCTACCCTTGACAACTATATGTGATAACAATATGGTCCCGAGGATGCAACTTGGGAGTGCGAGGATGCTATGTGAGTAGAGTATCCTCATTTTTTTAATTTTTTTGAAGTTTTATATGTATATGTGTATATAATGCATTGAGGATAGTGCATAAATATGGGGGATGGGAATGTGATGTCCCTACTCTGAACCCCATTTTTAGTTGCACATTTAACCTAGTGATTCATTTTGGTTTTGCGCACACTTGAGCAGTGCACAATGTAATAACCCATATGGGTTGGCGAGTAATTGGAAACAAGTGTAGATGTAATGAAGATATAGGCTAGTGAGTCGTTTTGGTTTTGCGCGCACCTGATTAGTGCGTGAGGTTTGTAACCAAAGAAAAAGGTGCGCACATTTCATAGTGTTGCGCTTACTTGAGCTAGTGCATTTGGATTACACATCTAGGGAGGGTGCACATATTTCACAGTGTTGTCTGCACTCAAGAAGTGAGCAAGAATGATTCTAATATATGTATATGTGTGTGTGTGTGTTTTGAGGCCAGAGAGCATGTGTTACTATTGGGCTAGTGAGATGGGACACAAATAATCTAGTGCGCTTGTTCTTGTAAAGCGTATCACACTCAAGTTATTAATATATACATCGTTGCACGTAGACTGAATTAGATGAAAAGAGACGGGGGGCTGACTCCACCGAAAAAAGGAAAAGGGAGGAATATTTTAATAATATTTCAGAAAAGTGTAATTTACAAATATATTATTTATCCTAAGTTCCCAAGGGATGGGAACAAGTCACCAAGTGGCTAAAGTAAATTCTACAGGTGATAAGTGTCGAGTTGAAGACATGCAATATATATTGTTGGCCTTACAATAATTTGGGGGGTGACTCATTTGGGAAAACCTTGAGACATAATTTCCTCTGTGAAGGAATATGCATTTCAAGTTGTAACTTATTATCATTTGGCTTAACCTTGTGCTTGGAAAAATCTTGGTATGATTGAAGAAATGGGTTTTCAGGCCTATAGTTGTCCAAGAGGCGGGTTTTCAGTCCTGTGAGAAATCTCTCTAGGGGAGAGATTGGCTATGAATTTTTCCCTGGTGCATTGGGCATTAGTTGTAGCCAAAGGAATGTTGAGCAGAGAAGGGGCACACTTCCTGGGGTGGGATAGACATGTGGGGAATGAGGGACTATAGACTAGTCGCAACAATCAACACCTTGGACTGAGCAATTCCATTGTTTGTTAGACCATAGATTGGCATTAAGAATCCATTTTCTTTGGTGGAGTTTGAGCCCCAACTCAGGGGTGACTTGTTGCTGAAAGATTATGAGCAACAACGTCTATGGCAGGGAGGAACGTCCGAGTCACACAAAATATAAGTGTTATTGTGTGATTTTCTATAAGTGCATGCTTATTCACTTGTATCTATTATGATATATTACTTGCATAGTGTTGCATATGCATATTGGTTGTTATTATGTTAATACTGTCTATTCTGTAAGTGAGATGTGAGTATTTAGCATAGTATTAGTATATGCTGAGCATGCCAGTTGATAAGTAACGTCTGTTAAGATAGTTATGGTAAATGGTCAAGAGATTCCTCAGAGATGTAAGAATTAATGGGAACGTGGAAAGTAGCCTGTGCGTACAAGTGACTGGTTGTATTGTGTGCATTGGAGCGTAGTCTGCGCACACATGAAAGTAAGACCTACAAGTGGAATCTGAACAATTATTTGTGTTGTAGTATTTGAATGCTCTGTATGGTTATGCACACAATAATGTTCACATATTGGAGTGGTCTTATGTCTATGACGTCGATGTGTGTAGTGTGCATGAGTGTACAATTATATTTCAAGTTACTTCCACTGTTATAATTTGTATAAATAGGAGTAATTGTGGTGTGGCGCGAACCAATTTGGGTTGTGCGCACTTCCTTGAGTGATTCTGCGCAGTCTGAATTCTATCCACACACTATATTTCTTGAGATAACATAGCTCGGAAGTAATCCAGGGACATTATTTGAGATATTAGACCTGAAGTTGGGAGAGTTTGTGTGACGGGTCCCAGTCTAGAAGGTTGGGGATGTTACAATGTATTCCTCTTCTATGTCCCTCATGCGCCACCCATTAAAGACCCTTATGCATCTTCCCCATCCAAGTCCACTCAACCTTTGATGAATACCCCCAATTAGCACGCTTCTCTTCCTCTTGCTCCTCCACCATGGATTGTAACATTGAGCAACCCACATGATGTAATGTTAAAGTTCATAGTTTGTAAGTGGATATAAATTGCATACCTTTAGAAACATCCGAGGCAACTTCCTATCTTCAATTTTTTTTCGTGAAATCTCCTATTGCATTGCATCTCATCTTTAGAAATAACTAAAACAACATGCATCTCTGAATGGAACAAAGATGGTTGAAGTAACTGCCAATGTCACGAGATTTCTTTGTAATTGCTTCTAATATAATATTACTTGTTTCTTCTCCTACTTGTGCAATATAAAAAGAAAAAGCTACATGTAACACTTTCTTAGAATTGCTTTTGGTATTTTTTTGTAACAAGGTATAATATCAAACAACAATTAATATTAATCCAAAAATATTTTCTATCATGTAAACAATAGTTGAAAAGCCACATAAAATTCAATTTTTTAGTGTTTTAATTATCGTACAAGTATTATACTAACATCCTATCTACATTCTTGCATTTCTACACAAATCCACCTTTGAATGTATACATAAGAGAAAACATAATTTGATATTGATCCTCTCTAACCAGTGCTGAGATTCTTGTTTTATTTTCTTTCTGCATTAGAAGAAAAATCAGAAAAATCTATGATAAGTACAAATCTTAAGCTTATAGAGATGCAAAATAGGGCTTAATTTATGCTTATTGATGTACTAGCAACATGGCTTGCATTTAACCTTATCCAAGGCATCCACAAAATAGATTGCCTCAATTACCATGAGGGATTAGGCATGCCATAGATCGAATCTTTTCACTCATATATAAACATGGGGTTCCCTGGGGCCTATGGAACTAGGTAAACTAGCCAAGTGTCTTCGCTACTGCCTCAAATGCATGCCTTGGAAGTGGAATGAGGCAAGATGTCAATTCAACACATAATTTTAATTTTTTTTACTTGGGTTCCACAAGTGAAGTTTTCACAGTGTTTGGTAGGTAGCAACTCACAAAGGAGCCTGCACGATGCCTCAATCAACATGAGTAAGCCATAATTCTTCTTTCAATCAGTGTAATTAAGTCAAATTGAAAATACTTAAAAAACAAAAACCAAGTTGTTTTCTATAACAAGTTTTTTGAAGTTCTCTATTTCATTTAGTTATTTTCTATTCATTCTTGTGATTAGACTTCCCTTACCCATCTACTCATTTTGTTACCTGTGACTTCTACAAAATATGCAACAAGCTAAACAATATCATTAAAAGAATTCATTGTTGTGTTTTCATGAAATAGTTAAAGGTTCTTTCCATATTCATGGTCCACATTTCTTTTTGCAAAAATAGTTAAATGAATAAATTGAAAAAAAAAACAATTACTCACTTTGGTTGCCCATTTGGAGCAGCTCGACAGAGATTTGCTAGCCTGTAAAATGCCAACTGTAATCTACCATTGTATTCCTCTCAAACTATAGCAACCCCTGTCAATAATTCGACTCTCAATTTTCCACTTACCATCCCATCGAAAGACCCATGGAATTGGTCCTACGTGTTGATGTTTATCTGTTTTAATGCACCAAACACAATTAACACACCTTATATTGCTCTTCAAATCTCTGAAATAACACAACTCAAGTATCTAAATAATCATTATTTCTCAGAGCCTGTGATGGCATTTCTTTCCACAATAATAAACCTTTGTATGGAAGTTAAGATTGAGAAAATTTTACAGGGTATTTTAAAAAGGAGCTCAAAGAATAACAAAATTCAGAGTTCAGTGGCCTTGCAGCAGTTATTGTTTAGATCACATTTGTCATTTTATTTCAGGACAAAGCCTGTAAATAGTTTCGAGCTGCATTGTATTGATTTAAATCAAGTGTCGAGGGCATTTTTTAGATGGAAAAGAAGGATTAGAAACATTATAGAGATCAAATAAAAAAGTTGTCATCAATAAAACTTTTTTTTTAAATAAAAATATTTTCTACATGTTTAGTTAAACAGATGGAAACTGAAATATGTGGTTGGGTAATTTGATATCTAAACAAGAGCAAAAAAACTGTCACTTGTTTAGCCAAACAAATGGAAACCAGAACAGACAGCTGAAAATGTCTAAGTCTGAAGAACAATCTAAGTAATCCCTAAACATAGAAATCAAAATTCTTGTCATCAACAAAACATTAAAACTATCAGATTTTGAAATTTTGAAAAACATTTCTATTTTTTTTTAAATATTTGATTTTAAAGGATATAAGATTGTAATAATTATGTACTGAATATCTTTTGTATCATTTGCAAAATATCATGGAAAAATTGCAGAATCCGACATACATATTCTCGCATCTTCCCAAGCTTCTTATGTAGTCTCA
>JZKD02S1106694.1:105030-116124 GCA_000966675.3 Picea glauca
AATCCCCCTATAACTATACCAGGGTTTAAAGTATAAATAAAGAAAATGACTGCCTAAAAGTCAATCTAGTTTCTACACTACCCCAAACATACCAAAATAGATGAACACAAAGCAGTGGAAGAGAATATCAATAACTGTACCTTTATCCAACGTCTAGTGATGATCTCCTCAAGCTTTGTAGCTCCCAAGGATGCAAGTCTCCTCCCAAAGATGACATGCATCCAAAACTAGGAAAACAAGGCTACAAGCATGTTATTTCTATTCATAAATTAGGGTTATATATCAATTGTTATGTATAAATCAAAGAAAATACACAATACATCATCATTTGGGACAGGGAAAATATAATCTTTTATTCATTAATCAAATATTGAATCTTACTATCCTCGCAGGTCGATGTTCCGTGAACCTAGTCTGGTCTCCTCTTAACAATGCTCTAAGTGCACCTTTAATAAGCCTCTTCTCACAATCTACTAATCACCTCAAGGGAAGGGAATGGATTGTATGGAAGAAAAGGGGCTAGAGAGGAAATGTTGAGGCAATAACTCACAAAAGGTTGCAAATGCTTGGGCAAGGAAGGGAATGGAATTTGGGTAGAGTTTCACCATTCTAATGCTTGGTTGTGAAATGATACCCCAAGGCCTCCTTTTATATGCCAAAAGGATGGTTATTGGCTTGGGGAATGGGCTATAACACGTGAATTGGTTGGGAAACCTCCAATAGCCCGTAAATTCCACCGAATTCCTTACAACTTTTTAATTTTTTCAACTTTTGAAGGTATACGTGGGTTGTTTAGTGTGTAGAAAGCGTATGTACGCAGGATGTCTAACATGCAACAAGAATATGTACGTGGGCAGTAGTGTAGGAGGGCGGGTACATGCTATAAAAATGGTTTTTTAAATAGATTTCCTGAACAATGATTTGGAAAATTATGCAAGTAGGAAGGCCAATGCCATAACGTAGAATTTGAGTATTGAGTTTTACGAGGGAAAAAAGAGAAATATCTACAGACGTAGAATGTGATAGTATAGCATATATATAGTTAGCATTGAGTTTTACAAGGGAAAACAGAGAAAGACCAATAGGTGGGATTAAGATCTTCAAGCAATGTTCCTTGTAAATAGTTTAGATGTAAATTTTAGTGGGACATAATTAGGAAGATGATTGATTTCTAAATGTTAGTTTCTTTCCCTTTTAAAACTTCTTAATGTTTGTTTAACAAATTAATAATTTTTCATGAAATATTTTATTCTTAATCAATCTTTCCACAGAGTGAAGAATAATAACATCGATCCTTTTAATAATTTTTTATTTGACATAGCATAACTTCCCTTTGCAGTAATGGCTCTGGCATGACAAATTACATTGCTCCATTACTCAATATCCTGGACAAAGAGTTCGATGGTAAGTGATTGCTTCTTGATTTATGGTAAGTAATTCTGTTCACAATGGCTTCAAATATTTCATTAAGGGCTTAATAGATTTGTCTAATTCTTTAATAGAAGAGAACAAGAAAAAATATTAGTCCATCTATATTGTAGGTATCCATGAAAATTTTGAATTGTCGTTGAAATCAGTTGAAGTGACCAATATAACATAAAATGTTGGATATTATTACAGTTGATGAACATTTTCCTTTAGATATTCTCCCAAATATTCTCCCAAAATATTGTGTAAAACTTCTTTTCACACCTCATAGAAACTCTTTCACTTGTGACGTATCACACTCAAACTTGTTTCATTTGTGACTTGGTGTGTTTCACACCTCAAATGTTTTCTAATGTGGCACATCACATCATGCTAAATTTCCTTTAGTGTGACATAGTGCACTATGCGTACCACAAAACATTGTCTTGGTGTAACAAAATGGATTTCACAAAGTATTGTTTGCCACAACAAAGGGGAATCTTGTTCTGAAAACTTGGCCAAAACTTTTTTTTCGCATCTCACAAAAAGTTTCTTTCCTTGTGACATTTCACACCAAAAATGATTTTACCCATGAAAAATTGTATAACCGAAAAAATTTCTTTCTCACAAAACACCACATCGCGACAACCTTTTTATCTTTGTGAAATTATGCATTGCACAAAAGTTTACTTTTGGTGCGATGCACCATGACTCAACAAATTCTTTCCTTGTGCCATTTTTCACTAAAAGTTATTAGTCCCTGCCGTAGGCATAGAGGGACTATAGTGATCGATAATTTGTTTACTTCGTATTAGTTTGTCCGTTGACCAATTTTTTTTCCATAATATCTATTGTTGGAACTAGGGAACTTAAAACATTGGTTTTTATACAATAAAAAGAACCATATATGTCATGATCTGATAGGATAACAGATTGGAGGTCTTATTGCCGACTTCATTTTTCCCAATGTTATATATGTTTTCATATCCAAAGTATTTAATCATATACGGTCTTTTTGAATCATATATTTTCTTATGCATTGCTCGAAGGTGGATTAATGCTAGCATTAGTTCGAATGTTTGTCTTAACATTTTTCGGTAACATTGTCTTAGATCATATACGGTGTTTTTTTCATTTGTACTAATCATATTGAAATGTTTAGATATACAAGATTTATAGTGATTGATAATTCCAAAGTTTATGACCTTGTATTGTGATTTTTTTTTTTTTGTGCTACTATTATTAGTCCTTACCGAATGTATTTGTATTGAAATGTATTGACACTATTTTTGAGGTGCTTGAATAGGTCTGACAATTTAAATATTTACATGACGCGAGGTCCTCCAATAGGCTTGAGATATTAGCAAATGATGTGATGGAACAAGAATGAGTACAATGATAATGTGCACCATCACTCTCTGATCTGTGGAAAAATAATCAACGCTCTAGCAATGAAAGTATTTGGTGTATCAGTTGCAAGAAGATCCTCTTTGCAAGAAAAGTTTTAGCGAGTCTTTGTCTAGAGTAAAATTGCAGTATCTCTATACGCGCTCTGCAAACTAGGGTTTGCGCAAACACAGCCGCTACGAACTGAGCCCGAACGATGACAGCCCCGCAGGGGCCCCTACACCACAGGGAGGGAGCACCGTCCGGTGACTCTTACAGTCGTGTTACCGCCAACGAAAGAAATGGAGCAGGAACTAAGCGTCCGACCTTTGAAACGCCTCCAGACTTGCGGGCACAGCTATTAGAAGAGGTTACCTTCAAAGTTAAGGACATGGACATCGACCTAGCCAAGGAGAAGAACATTGCAAACGTCTCGGCCCCGTGGATACCCAGAAAATGCATTCTGCAGGCACCACAAGCCCCTAAATATGTGGTTAGCTCATCGCGTATAGAGGAGCAGAAGCAATATATGTGAGACAACGCCTTGGTGGGGAAATTTTTAGGGCTCTGGCCCTCTGAGCGTGACCTGATCAAATGGATCCAGTACTGGTGGAAACCAAAAGGCCACTATGATCTCCAGTTGGGTTCGAAGGGATTCTTCACAATCATCTTCCATAACCTCGAGGATCGCAACCGTATATTCGATGGAGGGCCATATTTCTACAACTCAGCAGGCTTATTTCTGAGATTTTGGACAGAAAAGTTCAATCCCGAAAAGGAAGACTTCGCCCATGCGCCGATATGGATCAGACTGTACTCTCTCCACCAGGAATTTTGATTGGAAGAGGTCCTGGCAGGAATAGGCAATACCATAGGCATCTATGTCAAATCCTCTGAAGCTACAAAGCAACGATGCTATACATCTTATGCGAGAATCTGTGTCTATATGAACATAGCCAAGCCGCTCCCAGGCTCCATCTCTCCACCAGGAATTTTGATTGGAAGAGGTCCTGGCAGGAATAGGCAATACCATAGGCATCTATGTCAAATCCTCTGAAGCTACAAAGCAACGATGCTATACATCTTATGCGAGAATCTGTGTCTATATGAACATAGCCAAGCCGCTCCCAGGCTCCATCACCTTGGAATACCACGACAAAGATTGGTCACAAACCATAGATTATGAACACATCCCCTTCCGCTGTAGAAAATGCCACGAACATGGTCAACTCTTCAGAGAATGCCCTCTTAATTCCATCAACAAGGACGAAAATCCAGAAAGTGGCAAGGACCAGGATGGATTCGCACAACCAGAGGGAAGAAGGTGGCAAGGAGGACGACGAAAACCACCCCAGGTAAGCAAAGACCCTTCTACTAGTAATATATTTTCCATCTTGCAAGATCAATCAGAACACCCGACACCTTCTGCCAATATGGCCACACCACCCCCGCTCAGTGAACCCCAGACTGAGAACCACAGCTCTGCACAACCTCCAAAAACAATGGAAACGAAGCCTACCCCCATAGGCTCGGCACAGGAAACACCATATCTGCAGGAAATCAAGGATGGAGACGAGGAGATGGAGCTGGAGGAACCTGATCTTGCTGGAGTGGATCTAGAACACCTGGAACATGCCTACCGGCACCAGAAACTATACACCATTCCCGGGGACCAATTGAGGAAACTACACAAGGTATTTATCAATTCCTCCGCAGGTTCCTCAGCCCGAGCCAGTAAAGCACTAGGGATTCAAGGCAGCCAAGAAAAAAACTCAAGAAAAAGCCAAAAAGATGAAAAGAAACGGGGTAGAAAGTCCACAAACAAGATCATACAGGAAATAGGAAACTTTATGGTAAATTCAGGACAGGTCCACCTGATCTCGGACAGCTTCGCACCTCTCCCTACCCCTCCGTCCTCATGAATATTATCTCATGGAATATTAGGGGACTCAACGCTCATAGCAAGCAGAAAATGCTACGAGAACTGATCATAGCGGAAACCCCGGATGTTGTACTACTGCAGGAAACAAAATGCACCTAAGAAGACATCAATCAACTACTTCCTTACTGCTGGAGACAGGGGAAAGCGGTCACGATTGATGCCACAGGAACAGCTGGAGGAGTAGCCATCCTCTGGAACTCCAACATAGTGCTAATGGAAAATTTCTATGCCACAAGATGGTCCATCACGACCGAGTATAGGCTCATCGGATCCGATAAGCCTGGGCATCTCACCAGCATATATGGCCCGCCCAATCCAAGAGATAAACAAGCATTTATCAGAAGCCTCGAATATATTTCCAGCTTACTGCACCATGATAAGTGGATTCTTGGTGGAGATTTCAATATCATCCGCAGTTTGGAGGAAAAAAAGGGAGGGTCAAGAAGACTAGATCAAGATTCCTGCGATTTCAACAATATAATAGAAGACCTTCGCCTAATTGATTTGGAGACTAGCAATGGCATTCACACCTGGACTAATAGACGAACTGGGGCAAACCAAATAACCTGCAAGCTGGATCATTTCCTCCTCTCGGAATCTTTGATGTTGGATGACACGACAATGGAGGCCACTATCTTGAACCTTCCGGGATCGGATCACTGGCCCATACAATTATGGATGGATATCTCGGCCACCCTTGGAAAGAAACTCTTCCGATTCAAACAATTCTGGCTAGACCACCCTGATTTCCAGGCAAACATCCAAGACTGGTGGAGGCAGGCTGAGATACATCAGGGCTCCAAAATGTATCGTTTCCAACAGAAGCTTAAGAACCTTAAGAAAAATCTTAAACTCCGGAATAAACAAACCTTTGGCAACATTTTTGACTCCCAACAACAACTCTCAAGACAAATGACTGAGATACAGTACCAAATCAGAGAGCAGGGGATCACAGAGGAACTGAAATCACAGGAATTCAAGGTGGCCCAACAGATTGAAGAAAGGAAGAAACAGGAAGAAATACTGTGGAAACAGAAGTCGCGTATTCAATGGCTCAAAGAAGGGGAGCGCAATACCAAGTTCTTCCATCGAACTGTCATCCAGAGAAGGAACGCCAACAAAATCATGCATCTTATTTCAGAGGAAGGTGAAACCCTTCACTCTCATGCTGACTTGGAAACAAATTTGATCGACTACTTTCAGAACCTCCTTACAGAACCCATCCAAGACAGACAAGCAACAATCAACAAAATTACAAGGCATGTACCCTCTCTTGTAACCTAGGAGAAAAACGCGGCCCTTCTACGGCCTTTCACCATCAAGGAAGTGGACCAATCCCTGCAGGAAACTCCCAAATGCAAAGCTCCAGGCCCAGATGGATTTACCAACGACTTTTTCCACCACTGCTGGCCGATGATCAGGACTGAGGTTTGGGAAATCTTGGAGGATTCAAGAGCCACAGGGAAAATCCTCCAAGCACTCAATGCCACTTTTCTCACCTTAATCCCCAAAGAGGGGCACGCGCAACAAGCCAAGCAATTCCGACATATTTCCCTCTGCAATGTAATCTACAAACTCCTTACAAAGGTAATAGCTCGGAGACTTAAGCTGATCTTACCAACAATCATTTCTCCAGAGCAATCAGGTTATGTTGAGGGCAAGCAGATCCTGGACAACATCATTTTGGCCCATGAAGTAATCCACTCCCTGCAAAAAACTAAAACCCCAGGTATGCTCCTCAAATTGGATCTTTCTAAGGCCTTTGACAAATTAAGCTGGGATTATTTGTGAGCAATGCTTTTAGCTTTTGTCTTTAACCAAACCTGGGTAGACTGGATCCTAAATTCAACCTCCTCGGCTTTCTTCTCCCTTCTCGTCAATGGTGTGCCCTCGAGATCCTTCTCTCCCTCAAGAGGAATTAGACAGGGAGAACCCCTCTCTCCCTCAAGAGGAATTAGACAGGGAGACCCCCTCTCTCCCTTCCTCTTCATTATCATGGACGAAGGACTCAGCCGATCCATCCATGCAGCTTTAGATCAAAACCTTCTGACAGGCTTGCCCCTCCATGGCATCTCTCCCCCCATTTCGCACAGCCAGTTCATGGATGACACGCTTTTAATGGGCAGCCCCACGGTGCGAGAAGCCACCTCTCTCCAGGAGATTCTCCAAACCTTCTCTGAAGCCTCAGGATTGGACTGCAACAAGGATAAATCCCAAATCTTCTTCTTTAACACGCCCCCTCAGATCCAGCGACACATCTCTGAAATTCTTGGCTTCAACAGGAGCTCCCTTCCGTCCAAGTACCTTGGCTTACCCGTGATCGACAACGCCCTCCGGAACTCCTCTTGGGAGCTCCTCCTCTCTTATTTCTCCAAAAGACTCTCCTCCTGGACTTTTCGAGCCCTGAACCTACCCAGTCGTCTCGTCCTGCTTAAAGTTGTCTTACAAGCCCTCCCGATCTATGCTTTTTCTATGCTGGCCGCCCCAAAATTCGTCCTCAACTCCATCAAAATCTTGCAAAGGAACTTCATCTGGCAGGGCCTCAACAAAGAGAAAAAAATAGCTCTAGTGAGCTGGGAAAAGCTCTGTCAGCCGAAACGACAAGGAGGTTTGGGATTAAGGGATCCATCTATTATGAACAAGGTTCTCAGTGCCAAGATTTGGTGGCGCTGGTTAAAAAACCCTGGCAACTTATGGGCTAAGCTATGGAGGAAGAAATACACCCCCAATACAGCTGAGAAGGACCTAATCAGATGGAATGGAGACAACCCGAGCTCTCTAATATGGACATCAGCCAAGCAGAACAGACTGCTGGTCACTCAGCACGCCTTTTGGGAAATAGGGAATGGGAAAACGACTCTTTTCTGGCAAGATTCCTGGCAACAATGGCCAGCCCTGGGCAATGAGGACTGGGCCCGAGATATCTACCCTCAAGCTACACAGGCAGGCCTGACAAGAGTTGCGGATTACTGGCAGGATAATCCTACGGAGGACACCTGGCGCTGCTGGCATTTGGATGAGGAGCGTATTAACCTGGAGGCACAAGTCGACTTAGCGCCCCTGCAAGAGGAACTAACCAAACGAAGAATACCCATAATTGCCGGCGACGATACTCTTCGATGGGGCTACAATCCTCAGGGTTTCTTCAGCACGCGAGAGGCCTACCAGCTCAAAGCTCAGTCAAACCCCACCCCGGATCCGGAAGTTTGGCACAAAATTTGGGATCTCAGGCATTGGCCGAAAGTCACCCTTTTCTTATGGCTAGTCTTGCACTCAAGTATACTAACCTGGGACAATCTCCTAAAGAGGGGTTTTGTGGGACCCTCCCTCTGCATACTATGTGGAGAGGCAGAGGAAACATTGAATCATCTCCTTAACACCTGCCCTTACACAACTCAAATTTGGGATCAAGAAACGCTTGTCATGCGCACCTCAGATCGCCACAGAGACAACATTTTAGCAACCATTGCGCATTGGAGAGATCAGGCGTTCCACTCCCCCCTCCTCAATCGAATCTGGCAACTTTTACCTGGTTTTATCCTGTGGCAAACTTGGAAGGAAAGGAATCGATGAATCTTCAGAGGCACCTCCCTCCCTTGGCAACCTTGCTGAAAACAATGCCATCGCAATATCTTGGAAACCCTCAACCTCCGAAACTGGCCTAATGCGGACCTGGCTTGCCCTCCTTCTGAGCTCTCCATTCTCAAGCACTGGACACCTCTTCCCACTCTTTCAGCTCGTCCCACCCCCTCTTCCTCAACCCCCCCTGTGCACAGCCCCTCCATCTGGTCTCCTCCTCTAGAATATTTTGTTAAACTGAACTTTGACGGAGCTTCTAAAGGAAATCCTGGTGCGGCGGGTTATGGAGCTGTCATATGAAATCATTATGGACACATCCTTGACATCACAGATGGCCCCCTGGGGCACTCTATGAACAATGTAGCAGAAATCTGGGGACTAATCAAGGGACTACAATTAGCCATCAAAATCCATTACACTAAGATGATTGTAGAAGGGGACTCGCAAGTCATCATCAGCCTGCTTCGCCGAATCTTACAGGGGACCAGACCGGACAACATCTCTCCAAGCTAGAGATTGTCGCATGGACTTCAAATAATTGCTGCTCTAACGCACCCAAATCTGGTTATCATTCCCTCGCACGTCATAAGGAAAGCAAACCAAGTTGCTGATGATTTAGCTAATCTGGGAGCCAATTGGAGTGGACCAGACCTCCAATGTAATGTAGCCCAGGATCAGAATCACCCTATCCTCTTGCAATGCATTCACAAATCTGGATTGGTGGATGTTCCCCCGGATGGGGTGTCAGGGAGGGCGACGTGGAAAGATCTGAATGAAGGCGATGGACAGCATGGCATGGAGCCACGTGATGGGCTCATGCCACAGCCCACCACCCCACTCGGCGTTTAATGGCGTTTTAAATTGATGCAAGGGTGCATTAACACACCGGTCCTTTCCTCCTTGCCGTGAATTTGAATGACACTGTCCATTATGTTTAGCTTTCACCTCTGTATGCAGGCTACAATGCTCTTCTCTTTGCAGCGCAGGTCTACCTCTGATCCCTCTCGCTGGTGCAACGCGTTCCTGGTCTTCTCCTTACACCGAGTGCCCTTCCTTTTCTCAGTCCACTGCACAGAATTCTCCATGACTCGACCCCGGGGTAGACCGAGTTGAGGTTCCCCTTGGAAGCCTCGAAGACCCTCGATCACACCTCCTGATTCAACCTCAGCCGACTCTTCCCCTCTAAGGCAGTCCAGGCCTATCCCTGTCTCTTTGCATGCCCCATAGCTAAGCTCCATGGCTATCATCTCGCGTACACCAATCTCAATTATGAGGCTCTCTCATGACCTCTCAGCAGTTCCCTCCAGCTCCACAGCTTCCGGCGTCCCATTGGGCAACCTGGGAGGTGACCCTTATTATCACAATGCGCCCAAGAGAGCAGGTCCTTGTTTCCTTGAGAGCGTTGACAGGGTGCAGTTCGCAGAAAGCATGGCTATCTTGCATGATTTGGTATTTGAGCTTTGGCAAGAGATAGCGGACTTACAATACTGTGTCCAAGCAACAGAGGGGAAGGTGGCCAGCTTTATGCAAATTCTCTCTTCTATGCATGAGGCCTTATTCACGGCCACTGGCGACACCAACCCCAAAGAGAACCTCGCGACCGCTAAAGATGAAGCTCAGGAAAAAACGCAGACTCTAGAGGCAGTAGGCAGGAAGCAGGAGGAAAAAATGCAGACTCCAGAGGCAGCAGGAAGGAAGCCGGAGGAGCGCAAGGACGACAACATGGACCCTGCATGCACCGACGTAGCTTGAGAGCAATGGGACTATGGCGTGACGTACATCGAGGAAGAGCCGTGGCCAGGCGACCTCCCAGTCACCTGGCCCAGCTACAACCCAAGTGTCTAATTTTTAGAGTATATCTGTTGGCTTAGCTTCTAGACCTGAAAAGATAAACAGTGTTTCTTCTTTTTGTTGATGTTTTAATGCTAGACTTGTTTAGTCAAGGAACCAGTTGGGCTAGCTGGACTGGTTTCCCCATGCCGGGGCAGTCCAGCAATTGTAGCCTGAATCTAGCTGTATTTTGGATCTATGCTTCAGACTTTTGAAGGATTTAATATAATACTACCTCTTACTTATAAAAAAAAAATAGGCTTGACATATTAAATGTTTTCATACCGTGAGGCCCTTACACAACCTGACAACCTTAAATGTTTATCTAAATACGCTTCTCGGAGTACATTTTTCCTCAATTTTTTTCATACAATGTTGCAGTTCTTTTGGACAATATTGTTGTCCACTACCAGTTGAATAGGCATTGTTTGTTTTTGCAATGAAATTTTGTCATCGTTGAAGCTACATACATTGTTTACTAGTTCAACGAGTGCCTCTTCTTCGTTGTTTCGTTGGTTGTTGTTTTTTGTTGTTGTTTGGTTAAAAATTCGACCTGGGCTTCTGCCTTTCATTGTTTCAGAGTAAGTTTCCATGCCATAGTTTCATTTTCTATTCCTTCTTTGTTGTTCAGTGTTTGCAGTTTGGAAGTAAGAATGTTTGCTTGTTTCTACTGGAATGCTTGTCATATGTTTCTGATTCCTTATGTGCTTCGGCTACAGTTTCGTGATCGTTGGAGATAGATATGTTGTTTACTGGTTCGGTGGTTGTTGTTTGTTCGTTGGTTCGTTAGTTGCTGGTTGTGTTTGTTTTGCTCAATTTTACGATTTGGGGCCCTGTGGTTGCAGTTGGGCTTATTCGTGCTTTCTCGATGGTTTGGTGCTTGCTGTTTTTTTTTGTTTGCTTCGGCTTTGCAGGGTTGGGGTCCTACGCTGGCAGTTGGAGCTTTTTTT
>JZKD02S1106694.1:116192-157471 GCA_000966675.3 Picea glauca
CGAGTGGACATGCGGTTGTGTTATTTTTCCTGTCTGGCGAGGTTGATATCTGTTCTACTATGAGATTTTTATGTATCTATTCTACTGTGAGATTTGTTTGGTGCTTCGGTGTTGACATGATAGAAAATAGTTGCATGAAAAATAGTTTGAGAAGTACATGTTAAATTGCAATATCTATTGTTTCTTTGTTAAAATAAAATATATGCAATCTGCACTTATAAACCATGTATAGTGAAATGTGCCCATGTGATAATACATGTTCTTTGTCCTCTACACAGGCTGGTGTTCCCACGATACAATTTGTCTTGTACTTGAGATATGATATGTACAGAAAATGTATACTAGCTGTGCAATGGGCCTTTCTGCCCTCCCCATTTCTACTTTTTCAATTTTCCATTATCCCTTTTGTTTTCTAATTGCTCTGCTTAGTGGTCTTTCCGAAAATTCCTTGGTGTGCCAGTTGGTGGACTAACGGTTTCACAATTATGGTCACGCTTCTACCTTATTCCATACTTACCCACTTTGTCGATTGTAGGTGTCAGGATGGCAGGTTCAATATTTCTCCCCTGGCTTCCAGGGCTCCGCAATATATAGATTGGTCATCGTGCCCTGCCCTCGTGCCCTGTTTACTGTTACACATTTTTCCAGTCAAAAAATTAGAGACATATATTTTGACGCTCGAGTCCTCATGTTTCCTGAGTATATTCCTTGACACCCTATTTCATATTCCACCTCCTTCCACCCTACATGCAACATTAAGAAATATTATGGACAATATACAATGCAATATTCTTGTTTATTCCTTCTGATGTTCATCTACATATGCTTGCATCAGAAAAAGTTGGACTAGTGACATAGCCACGAGCAGTCAGTCATCCCAGACATCAGCAAACCGACAAGGTTAAAGGTAAAGATGCACAATTTTGTTCCTAGTATGTTTGCCAATCAAATATTCTCAACTATTTATTCATCTATGGCATGGTGAATATGCTAATGTCATTTGCAATAGATGGTTTGCAGTTCACAAGAAGTATCAACAATTACAAGAGAGACATCGAACATAGCGCAGGTTCCGCAGAACAAGAAGTGTGGTTGCAAAACTTTGGCTCCATAGTTCGTGGAAGCTATGCATCTACATGTAGATTTATGCTAGTAAACAAGGAATACAAAAAAAAAAATTGCACACTACCATTCACTTTAGTTTTCCTGTTCAAAACTTGTCACAAGGTCTAGATTTGTAACACCCAAAGTACTATCAATAGAGGGCTTGAATAGCCGTCGAACTAGACAAGTGTTCATCAGGGACATAATGGTCATCTATAACACCTAATTGGACAAGGAAAACAAAACTATATCCATTATGCATGATGACATGACAGACAAGGAGGCCATGACGACAATCACATTGACTATTCCTAAACAACTTGTCCAGAAACATGCAGAAAATATATTGTCGGGTAATGGGATATCCATTACAAATTTTAATATATTGCCCAAAATAGTATATGTCCGTGGTGATTGTGATCGGATTATTTCTCTCAACGAAACAAGTATCGTGGAAAAAATTCTTGTTTCTTGTTTAAAATATTGTTTCATCCTGGAAGCGACTATCAGCCAGCTTGCACAAAGTAGTGATATTTACCCAATCATAACCATTGGCACAGTTGTCACACTGGCGAGAAAACTTGGCTCGCAACACTTTCTCCATATAAAGGATGGAGAGTGGGACAACGACAAGGCAATGGTACTGCTTTCCATATCCAGTTTTTTCCTTTACTTTTGCATGTGCATGTATTTCGTGTAAGTTACACAAATATTGCATTGTTCCATGTTGCGGCTGCAATTGTTCGATACCTATTCAAATTTTTTTTCGTAAATGGAACAACAATTGCATAAAGGGTAGTTTCCACTTATGCTCTTCAAAAATATAACAAAGAAAAGGGATGTTAGAGAAAGGATCTTTCGCACAACCCAAGCAACATTTATAACAGAGTTGCGAGAAGACATAGTACAAGATATGAAGAAGCTAGCTAGCTCTACAACTATTGTGCGTATACATCCAAAGAATCATCCTCACTTTTCTTATACAAATAGCCTTCACCAAATTTCTGCGACTTGTTTACTTTTTTTTTTTTTAAGGGGGGGGGTGCAGTTGTGTATTATATTGTTCAATGTATTAATTCCTATGCTCGCGTTTCCAGGTTGAAGGTGTTTTGGTTGCAGCAAATGCGTACTCGACCCCCTTTGAGCCTATATGTGAGAAATGAAACACTCCTGCTTCTTCTTCCGCTTTGATAAGTGATGATACGATTGATTTTCTACGATACGGTGAAAAATGTCCATATATATATGGGCATTGCCTCAATGCTGCCATCCGAACCGTGAGCAACACAACCGTGCATTGTACAATTAGGCAACCTTTGTTACAAGATGTGCTTCCTAGGTTGGTAGAATTGTCATATGAAGCTTATCTATAGAAAAAGGCAAGCAATGCCTACATGTTGCATGACTTTCAGATACACAACAAATTTATCTTAATCGAGGACAATGCAATATTGCATATCGACTGAAGAAGGAAAAAAAAAAGGACAAGAAAAAAAAACAATATCAAGCTTTGGCAGGAAACAAAAACATCTCATGTGTCTCTGTAATATTTCTTCAACACCCAGATGAATGCTCGTCGGACTCGAGTACTTGAGATTGCATGCACATAAGATTGTTCGGTCCAAAAATGGGAAGCATGGCAACAAACCCCATATATCCCATGGCCCCGGTTATTTTCTCGTGGGAACATATACCAGATATAAGAGAAAACCAATGCCACGACGTCTTTTCTTTGTATATCAAATTGTTTGATGCAAAGGTCGATGTGTGCTACTCTATGGAACCTTGTGGGAATTTTCTTACGGCCTGTTTGGAGTTTAGTTGGTTCTTGGTTGTATGCTTCATCTATCAATTTGTATATCATGGAACTTTGAGTGTTGTTTGGAGGACACAAAACAATAGAATTGCAATTTTTTAGCCAGCTAGCCTGCAAGTCTGCCCATCAATTTGTATGGTGTTGTGATGCGAATGTAGTATGTGGCTTGTTTTAGCACTTTTCCTTGATCGATGAACTTGGTACAATTAATCTCCTGGAATAATTTGAAATAAACGAATATATACCGTGCGAAGTCCAATTGTGCTATCATATCAACAAGAGACCCTTAAAATTCAAATTGGTCGTTGTTATGCTTGCGGTGATAGAATTTAAAAAAGCTTTGTTTTGTTTCCTTCATTTAAAAAAAAATAAGAGATTTAACTTCCTTTGATAATTTTATGTAATTAAATTGTACAATATCAATATTTAATATTAATAATTTAGTATTTGAAAATAATGTTTTTAGAAAATGTTAGATATATAACATATATGTTATATGTTATACATGTAAACAATTGCAATCTTGAGCCCGCCAGTCCTAGAGTCCGTCTGACAATTTGTGTATCGCGGAACTCAGAGTTTTATTTGGAGGAAACAGAACAATAGAAGTGCAATGTTGAGTGAGCCATCCCACAAGTCTGCCTGTCAATTTGTATATCGCGGAACTTTGGGTGTTATTTGTAGGACACAGAACAATAGAGGCCCAATTTTGAGCCCGCCAGCCTGAGAACTTGCGATCCAAAAAGTGGCTAAGTATGGAATGAAGGATCCGTACATGCTTTATAAAATCTCATGTCCATACTTTACAAAAGTACATATTTAGTATGTATTACTCGTTTCTCGGAAAATTTCTAGGTGCGGAAGTTGGCAGATACAGGTGTTCAGATTTCCACTTACTTTTATATCGCCATCCCGACTGACCACTCCCCCATTTCATATTGTACATATTACATGTAATATGTAATACATATTCAATCTTGAACCTGCCAGTCCTGGTGTCCGTTTGTCAATTTGTATATCACGGAACTCCGAGTGTTGTTTGGAGGACACAAAACAATAGAAGTGCAAATGAGGGATCCATACATGCTCTATAAAATCTCATGTCCATACTTTATAAAAGTACATATTTAGTATGTATTACTTGTTTCTCGGAAAATTTCTAGGTGCGGAAGTTTGCAGATACACGTGTTCAGATTTCCACTTACTTTTATATTTCTAGCCCGACCGACCGCTTCCCTGTTTCATATTGTACATATTACATGTAATATGTATTACATATTACATGTAATATGTATTACATATTCAATCTTGAACCTGACAGTCCTGGAGTTCGTCTGTCAATTTTTATATCATGGAACTCCGAGTGTTGTTTGGAGGACACAAAACAATAGAAGTGCAATGTTGAGCCAACCAACCCACAAGTTCGCTTGTCAATTTGTATATCGCAGAACTCTGGGTTCTATTTGTAGGACAAGGCCCAAGTTTGAGCCCGTCAGCCTGAGAACCCGTGATCCAAAAAGTGGCTAAGTATGGAATGAGGGATCCGTACATGCTCTATAAAATCTCGTGTCCATACTTTATAAAAGTACATATTCAGTATGTATTACTCGTTTCTCAGGAAAATTTCTAGGTGCGGAAGTTGGTAGATACATGTGTTCAGATTTCCACTTAATTTTATATCACTAGCCCAATGGACTGGTTCCCCGTTTCATATTGTACAAAATTTTTGGAACACGAGTTTCTGAATACGCGGGTTTTTCTTTTAAACAAGATATTTAATATCCTTGAATAGTTTTATGTAATTAAATTGTACAATATCAATATTTAATATTAATACTTTAGTATTGAAAATAATGTTTTTAGATAATTTTAGATAGTTGATAGGGATCACCATCCATAAACAATCACAATCTTGATCCCTCTAGCCCTAGAGTCCGTCTATCAATTTGTATATCGCAGAACTCTGAGTGTTGTTTGGAGGACATAAAACAATAGATGTGCAATGTTGAGCCAGTTAGCCCGCAAGTATGCCTGTCAATTTGTATATCACGTAACTTTGGGTTCTATTTGTAGGACATTGAACAATAGAGACCCAATTTTGAGCCTGAGAACCCGCGATCCAAAAAGTCACCAAATATGGAATGCGAGATCTGTACATGCTCTATAGAATCTCATGTCCATACTTTATAAAAGTACATATTTAATATGTATTGCTTGTTTTTCAAAAAATTTCTAGGTGCGAAAGTTGGAGGATTCACGTCTTCAGATTTCACTTACTTTTATATCACAAGCCCGATCGACCGCTTCCCCATTTCATATTGTACAAAATGTTTTGTCTAATTAAATTGTACAATATCAATATTTAATATTAATAATGTAGAATTAAAATAACGTTTTTAGATAATGTTAGATAGTTGATAGGGATCACCACCCGTAGACAATCACAATCTTAATCCCACCAGCCCTGGAGTCCGTTTGTCAATTTGTATATCGCGGAACTCCGAGTGTTGTTTGGAGGAAACAAAACAATAGAAGTGAAATGTTGAGCTAGCTAGCCCGCAAGTCCGCTTTTCAATTTGTATATCGCGAAATTCTAGGTGCTATTTGTAGGGCACAGAACAATAGATGCCCAATTTTGAGCCCACCAACCCGAGAACCCACGATCCAAAAAGTGACTAAGTATGGAATGCAGGATCCATACATGTTGTATAAAATATCATGTCCATACTTTATAGAAGTACATATTTAGTATGTATTACTCGTTTTTCGAAAAATTTCTAGGTGCGGAAGTTGGCAGATTCACATCTTCAGATTTCACTTACTTTTATATCACCAGCCCGACCGACCGCTTCCCCATTTCATATTGTGAAAACTTTTTTTGTCCAATTAAATTGTACAATATCAATATTTAATATTAATAATTTAGTATTGAAAATAATTTTTTTAGATAATGTTAGATAGTTAATAGGGATCACCATCTATAAACAATTGCAATCTTGAGCCCACTAGCCCTGGAGTCTGTATGTCATTTTGTATATCGCGAAACTCTGAGTGTTGTTTGGAGGACACATAAAAATAGAAGTGCAATGTTGATCCAACCATCCCGCAAGTCCACTTGTCAATTTGTATATCGCGTAATTCTGGGTGCTCTTTGTAGGGCACAGAACAATAGAGGCCCGATTTTGACCCTGCCAACCTGAGAACCTGCGATCCAAAAGGTGGCTAAGTATGGAATGTGGGATCTGTACATGCTCTATAAAATATCATGTCCATACTTTATAGTACATATTTAGTATGTATTACTCGTGTGATATCCCAAAAAATAAAATATTTTTGAAATTTAAAATTGCTGGAAATTTATTTCCGTTTTTAGTAAATTCGAATTTGGAAAATTTTTACCATTTATGGCAATTTTGAATTTTGAATTTGGTAATTGTAATTAATTATTTTGACTGTTGGAGAGAGGCTTGATTTGACCCAACTAACTATTTGACTATGACACTTGTATGGAAACATAATATTTTATGTTGATTGCATGAGGACAAATGGAACAACCATGTTAAATTTAGCTGACCATGACTCCATGAGTGGGGAACATGTTGGCACTACCTCTGGGCTGATTATTACAAGTGGAAAATCAATGATTTGGCCATTGGTAGCCCCTGAAAATCAGGGATTTAGAAAGATGCGAAAATTCCCAAGGGAGGGAAAAACACATGGGCAAAATGGATAAATAGCATATGTGAGGAGGCAAGACGCTGCCAAGTATGCTGGGAAATGAGACTTTTGATTTACTTGCTATTATGAACACTGCTTGAGTGTGAGGCAAGGAAACATTGTTGGAGTTGTAGGACATTGCTGAAGAAAAACTTTTCCAAGTTCACCCTCATGGATTCATGGTCAGGCTAGGGGGTGAATCGGGCAAGTTGTTTGGCTGCCTTGTTCTACGGTTGGGAGGAACGTGGTTGTTCCCTTTGTTTTTTCGCAAGCTGGTTTAGATATGTAATATTTTCCTTACTCTGTCCTTAGATGTTTTGTGTGTAACTAATATTATGCATCTACTTGTTCTAAATCGAAATAATTCTTTCAATGGATGATACCTATCGTGGTATTAAATTTACAATCACAGTCTAAATTCTGGAGTGGTCCCTCCCGAAAATCTGGAATACTAGGAAAATTTATTTAAATACGATTTGAGCAATCATATAGGCTTAATTTGAAGTCAAAATTCTATGATACTCTGAATGCTTGAAGAAGACCAATCTGCATAGATATGGGTTTATTTCTGAGACTGAACTATTAAATAGATCTAAATTTGAGCAATCGGAATTGAGTCAATTTGTGCCGAAAGGAAACATTTAAATGTATCGCTAATTCCAAACCATCATGCATCTTAAAAGAGACTTCCTGTTTTTTTTTATATTTAAGAATTGAAGAGGAATATGAAATAGCAAGAACCTTATGGATCACCTGGACACTCATATATTATACATTTATATACGTATTGGAAAATAAAACGCAAACTGGAAGTAATCCATCTACATCAGAAAGTTAAGGAAATCTAGAAAACCCCTTTTGTTTATCAGATGCTAAAACAATCATGGGAATTGATGCCTAACATAATATTTTATGCTTCCCTAGTTTGATTTAAAGAGCAGTCTACCCTTTCCACAGTCAAAGTCTGTAACGGATTTAGAAATTTGCGAAAACCTTAAGAAGATCCAAAATAATTTTTGAATTGAATTAGTCACTTTGTGTCTTTTTTTTTTTACTGAGTTTGTAAACTTTGTTCATGTTTTCATTTTTTTCGGCATTTCAGAGTTTATTGGTTCAAGTTGCATGGAGTTCTTTTATTCTTGCAACTCCGAAACCCGAAGTGGCCCCACACAGCCTGATCGAATTTCGTGATTCAACGATTACCGTTGTGTGTTGTTCATGCATCAACCATTACCAAACGTCGAAACCCGATATTGGATGGGCCCCATACCTTTTCGTGTTTTCATGATTTGGCATTGACGTTGTGCAGTGTTTTTGCATCGGGAGTTAGTAAACCCTGAAACCCGAAATTGTTGGGCCCACACCCTAATCACATTTCACATTTCCATTTTTATTTTTTTTTGTTTCATTTTGTTTGTGCGTCATGTGTTCGTAAACCCTGAAACCTCGAAGTGTTGGTCCCACTTTCCTTTCACTTTTCACAATTCAAGAGTTTCTATATGTTGGCGTTTGACATTTGAGTTTGCGAAATCCTGAACCCCGAAAACCCAAAGTGTTGGCCCCACTTTCCTTTCACTTTTTCTCAATTCGGGAGTTGTTGTGTGCTGGTGTTTGGCATTTGAGATTGTGAAACCCTGAACCCCGAGACCCCAAAGTGTTGGGCCCACAGCCTTTACGCATTTCGCGACTTGGCAAACAACGTGGTCTTTTGTTTCTTTTGTATTCAACATTTTGTAATCGCTGAAACCCGATTGACCTCTGTTTGTTTTCACAAAACTATAGGAACATAGTAGTAATTGTTTTTACTATAATGAATGGAATGGTAGAAACGATGGAGGATCTTCATTCGGGATAGAGGTAGAATAGAAATAACAGATCATATTACAGGTCACTGTGTACAGGGCATGACAAGTATAGAAATTATTGTATATGAAAGTATCAAACTAATTAAGAATATTTTTAGCTCGATTTTTCCTAAGAGTTCTACTTTCCATGAGGTCATACACCTTTAAGTATTCAAAATTTTCGTAATTAGACTATTGTTTAATGGCATAAACCATAGAGAAGAAGATGGGATCCTTCAAGTTAACTATGCTTGATGTGTAAGCTACTGGTGTGTAAGAATGAGACCTAGGTTTAGATACTGCCTATATACATATAAGTATGTTGGAGTAGTTTGAAAAGTAAGGAAAGTGATAGAATTATGGAAGAACTTATCCACATAAGCTTTTTTGTTCGAAGTAAACTAGACTGGTGTAATAAAGTCATTATGGATAGAAATGTATCTTACCTTCTCTTAAATTCTAAAGCTTAAACGAAATTGATTTATGTCATAAAGATGGTAAAAAGAAATAAAAAATTATTGGTGAATTTAGGTTCATTACATATGGTATCAGAGAAAAAGCTACAACACTGGGCCTAAATAGGGCCACACTAGCTACTTAGTATACATCCCGACATATGTAAAACTAATAAATCTTATGGTTACAAACTTAAAGCCCTTTCTATTTTTGTAAATTATGGCAGCATAGGAGGGTGCAAAAATCAGGCTGGAAGGAAATCCGCAGCAAGGACCTCCTGGAGATCCAAGACAAAATAGTGATGGAAGCTCACCCATGGAGGTGTTGGAAACAATGAGGAATCTTATTGTTGAGCTACAATTTTTCAAGGCCGACAATGAAAAATTGAAGAAAGCACAACAGGAACAACAAGAGATAAATGAAGTCCTTCTGTGTAGTATAGCAACCAAGAAAAGCCCAAAAGACGATAACCATGACGAAGAAGTTAGCAAAAGGGCCTCCAAGAATTCTGGACCGAAAACAGAAAAAAGGAGACAGTTCGTCTAAAGGGACAGCTTCAGCTGAGGAAAAAACTATACCATACAGAAAAAGAAAACAAGTAGACCACCTTGAAGGAGAATTTAAAAAGATTAAACCAACTACCTTTGATGGAGAATCCAGGACAAGAGAGAAAGCTGAGGCGTGGTTGTTGGACATCAAAAAATACTTCCAGATCTATAACTATTCCAGCAACATGAAGGTCATAATGGCCATCTACAATCTGAAGGGGAAAGCCAACATTTGGTGGCAGGACCTGAAATTGGCCAAGGGCCTAAAGGAGAAATAGTTGGAATGGTCCAACTTTAAGAAATATTTTAAGAAACAATACCCTTATGAAAGCTATTATGAAAGGAAGACGAAAGAATTTTACGAGTTACGACTCAGACAAATGATGATGGAGGACCTTATAAATAAATTTCTGGAACTACTAAGGTTCGTACCATACATCCGGGAGGATAAGGTAAAAATCCAACGATTCTTAAGTTGTTTACCACAGTCCTATAGGGACATAATTGAGTTTGATAACCCCAAATCCTTGAGTGAGGTATTCAGGAAAGCATGAATGTGTTATGACCAGTATAAACAGTGGGTAGAGTTTCCCAAGGCCTGGAAGGATAAGAAGCAAGATCGAATGAACCAGCAGAAGAAGGGATACTAGCCAACTCCTTATCGAAATGCAACAAAAAGTTTCCCAATGAAGGATTTTCACTCCAATCATCCGAGTGCGCAAGGTAGCGGTAAACTTGGAAACGAAGAAGTTTGGGGACAACTCCCGCGAGCCATTAAAGTGTTGGGAATGCAGAGAGCCTCATCTAAGGAGGAACTATCCATGTTTAATTTCATCAAACAAAACTGTTGATCACAATTTGTAGGAAGGCTCGACAGTGGGAGACGTGGGCATAAGCCTGCATCGGATAAATGCAACCATAGATGGTCGATAAGCTGACCACCAGTCCTCGGTGGTAGAAATCAAAGGTAAAATCAATGACACTCGAATTTATGTTTTAATTGAACCTGGAGCTACGTTAAGTTATATTACTCTTGATGTAATAGAGTCGAATAAACTTAAGAGACCGAAGCACGCAAAATCATGGCTTGTACAACTAACAACAGGTACTAAAAGGAAAGTAGTTGAATTTATTTCTGATTTTGAGTTCATCTTAGATGGTCAAAAGATAAGGACCAATCTGAACATCCTATGACTAGGATCTTATGATATGATTATCGGGATGGATTGGTTGGAACAACACAAAGTAGTACTAGACTTTTATACATAGATACTTAGCTATAAAGATGAATTTGGCACTGTTAGAACAACCCAAGGCATACCAAAACCTGTATCATTTAGACAAGTTTCCACAACACAACTCAAGAAATGTATTAGAAAGGGATGTCAGGTTTATGCCATCCAAGTGACAAATCTATTAGAAAAAGAAGATAAGCCAAAGTTAGAAGACTTTGTTGTCCTACATGAATTTAGAGACATGTTTGTGGATGAGATACCAGAATTACCTCCTAGAAGGGAAACAGATTTCTCCATAGACTTACTACTCGGATCAACCCCTATCTCAAAAGCACCCTACCGAATGAGTCTACCAGAACTGACAGAATTGAAAATACAATTACAGGAATTGTTGGACAAAGAGTATATCAGACCGAGTGTCTCACCATGGGGAGCGTCAGTCCTCTTTGTGAAAAAGAAAGATGGTGCTCTAAGACCATGTATCGATTATATACAACTGAACAAAATGACCAATAAGAACAAATACCCCTTACCTAAGATAAATGATCTGTTCAATCAAGTTGGTGGGGCCAAGATCTTTTCAAAATTTGATTTACAATCCAGTTATCATCAAGTTAGGATAAAGGATGAGGACATAAACAAAACAACTTTTTGAAAAAGATACAGACATTACGAGTTTGTAGTCATACCTTTCGGACTCACTAACGCACTAGCCACATTTATGTGCTTGATGAATAGCATTTTCAGTCAGTACTTAGACAAGTTCGTAGTAGTATTTATCGACGACATTTTTTTCTATTCAAGAACGAAAGAAGAACATAATGAACACTTAAGGATAGTTCTGCAAACATAGAGGAAACACAAACTGTTCGCCAAATTTGACAAGTGTGACTTTTATCAGAAATAAATACAATATCTAGGACATGTAATTTCAATAGAAGGCATTGTCGTAGACTTGGAAAAGACAAAATCCATTATGGAATGGTCGGTACCTAAGGATGTAGCGGATATATGGTCATTCATGGGAATCACCGGATATTACCACAGGTTTATAGAAGGGTTTTCCAAGATAGCCTACCCTATCACGTCACTACAAAAGAAAGGAACCAAGTTTAACTGGTCACAAAAATGTCAATATAGCTTTAACAAGATGAAAGAATTATTGACATCGACACCCATTTTGAAGGTAGCAGACCCAGATAAAGACTTCACGGTTTGTGTTGATGCAAGTAAACAGGGACTAGATGGTGTCCTAACTCACGAAGGGCACGTGATTTGTTACGAGTCCCAAAAATTAAAAGAACATGAGCGAAATTATGTCACTCATGACTTAGAATTGGCAACAGTAATACATGCCTTAAAAATGCAGCGACACTATATAATGGGTAGAAAATTCCTACTATTGACGGATAATAGCAGGGTGAAATCTCTGTTTAACCAACCAGATCTTAATGCAAGACAAGCAAGGTGGCTAGCCTTCTAGAGCGAATTCGACTTCGAGGTCAGACATATCAAGGGTAAGGAAAATAAAGTAGCAGACGCTTTAAGCAGAAGAGTCCATGGGTTATTTGAGATAAACATCAGCAGGGCAGAAAGTGATCTGGAACAAAGAATAAGGATGGCAGGTATCAATGACGAAAATTACACTAAGAGAATGACAAAATTACAAAACAGGACCGCCAACTCTGACAAACCATATCTAAGCATCAACAAGAAAGGATTATTACGACTCGAAAACAAACTTTATATACCAGATTCAACCAAATTGAAATCAACAATTTTGGATGAAGTGCATAAGAAACCGTATTCTGGCCATCCAGGTTACCAGAAAACAATAAAAACACTTAGAAAACTATTTTTCTGGCCTAGTATGAAGGGAGAAACAACAGAATACTTGGCTAGGTGCCAATATTGTCAGTAGGTTAAGGCCGAGCACCAACATCCAGTCGACCTATTACAACCATTACCAGTACCAGAATGGAAATGGGAGACTATATCACTGGACTTTATAACAGGTTTGCCTACGACTCATAAAAATAATGATTCTATCATGGTTGTAATCGATAAAATCAGTAAGTCTGCACACTTTATTCCTATAAAGACTACTTTTAATGCTATAAACATTGCTGAAATATTGATGAAATAAATTTTTAGACTGCATGGTATTCCTAAAATGGTGATTTCATATAGATACGTAAAATTTACATCCTCTTTTTGGAAGGAATTGTTTGCAGGGCTAAACACTAACTTAAATTTCAGTACAAGCTATCATCCACAAATGGATGAACAGACCGAAAGGACAAACCAAATCATAGAGGATATGCTTCGCATGTACGTAAGAACAAAACCAAGCAAGTGGGAAGACTACCTGCACTTGGTAGAATTTGCATAGAACAATGGGTACCAAACTTCGGCTAAGTTGAGCCCTTTCGAAATAATGTATGGTAGAAAGTGTACGACTCCAATTAGCTGGGATAACCTGGTTGACAGACTCATGGTTGGACCAGAGATGCTCCAAGAAATGGAGAACATGGTGAGAAAGGTACAACAGAACTTGAAAGAAGCACAGGATAGACATAAGAGTTATGCAGATCAGAAAATAATACACTTGATATTTCAAGTAGGAGATCATTTTTATTTGAAGGTCAAAGCCCGAAAGATCTCATTGAAGTTAGGGAATTGTGCCAAGTTGGCACCGAGGTTTTGTGGGCCCTTCTAGATACTAGTTCGAATTGGACCCGTTGCATACCAACTTGCACTTCCAGCTAATCTAAGAATTCATAATGTATTTCATGTTTCCTTGTTGAAAAAGTATATTCATGACCCTACTTATATGATTGATTGGAATTTGGTGCAAGTGGAAACCAAAGGCGAGTTCCAGGTGGAACCCCTATGCATTATGGGCTAGAGAGAAATAACACTTCGGAACAGAGTCGTCGCTCAAGTAAAGGTGCAATGGAAGCACTTTAGTCCTGAGGAGGCCACTTGGGAGTTGGAGGGAGATTTGCGGAAATCTCATCCAACCCTGTTCCAAGAAGGGAACGGACACTGAGGAAAATGTTTTACTGAAGGGGGAAAGGATGTGATATCCCCAAAAATAAAATATTTTTGAAATTTAAAATTGCTGGAAATTTATTTCCGTTTTTAGTAAATTTGAATTTGGAATTTTTTTGCCATTTATGGCAATTTTGAATTTTGAATTTGGTAATTGTAATTAATTATTTTGACTGTTGGGGAGAGACATGATTTGACCCAACTAACTATTTGACTATGACACTTGTATGGAAACATAATATTTTATGTTGATTGCAGGAGGAAAAATGGAACAACCATGTTAAATTTAGTTGACCATGACTCCATGAGTGGGGAACATGTTGGAACTACCTCTGGGCTGATTATTACAAGTGGCAAATCAGTGATTTGGCCATTGGCAACCCCTAAAAATTAGGGATTTAGAAAGCTGTGAAAATTCCCAAGGGAGGGAAAAAGACCTGGGCAAAATGGATAAATAGCATATGTGAGGAGGTAGGACGTTGCCAAGTATGCTGGGAAATGAGACTTTTGATTTACTTGTTGTTATGAACACTGCTTGAGTGTGAGGCAAGTAAAAACTGCTGGAGCTGTAGGACATTGCTGAAGAGAAACTTTTCCAAGTTCGCCCTCATGGATTCATGGTCAGGCTAGGGGGTGAATCGGGCAAGTTGTTTGGCTGCCCTGTTCTACGATTGGGAGGAACGTGGTTGTTCCATTTGTTTTCCCGCAAGTTGGTTCATATATGTAATCTTTTCCTTACTCTGTCCTTGTATGTTTTGTGTGTAACTGATATTATGCATCTACTTGTTCTAAATCAAAATAATTCTTTCAATGGATGATATCTATCGTGGTATTAAATTTACAATCACAGTCTAAATTCTAGAGTGGTCCCTCCTGAAAATCTGGAATACTAGGAAAATTTATTTAAATACGATTTGAGAAATCGGATAGGCTTAATTTGAAGTTGAAATGCTAGGATACTCTGAATGCTTGAAGAAGACCAATCTGCATAGATATGGGTTTGTTTCTGAGACTGAAGTATTAAATAGATCTAAATTTGAGTAATCGGAGTTGAGTCAATTTGTGTCGAAAGGAAACATTTAAATGTATCGCTAATTCCAAACAATCATGCATCTTAAAAGAGACTTCCTGTTTTTTTTTATATTTAAGAATTGAAGAGGAATACGAAATAGCAAGAACCTTATGGATCACCTAGGCACTCATATATTATACACATATATACGTATTGGAAAATAAAACGTAAACTGGAAGTAATCCATCTACATCAGAAAGTTAAGGAAATCTAGAAAACCCCTTTTGTTTATCAGATGCTAAAACAATCATGGGAATTGACGCCTAACAGAAGATTTTATGCTTCCCTTGTTTAATTTAAAGAGCGGTCTACCCTTTCCACAGTCAAAGTCTGTAATGAATTTAGAAATTTGCGAAAACCTTAAGAAAATCCAGAACAATTTTTGAATTGAATTTGTCACTCTATGTCTTTTTTTTTTTACTGAGTTTGTAAACTCTGTTCATGTTTTCATTTTTTTCGACATTTCGGAGTTTATTGGTTCAAGTTGCGTGGAGTTCTTTTATTCTTGCAACGCCGAAACCCAAAGTTTCCCCATAGCCTGATCAAATTTCGTGATTTGGCGATTACTGTTGTGTGTTGTTCATGCATCAAGAATTACCAAACGTCGAAACCTGATATTGGCTGGGCCCCATACCTTTTCATGTTTTCACGATTTGGCGTTGACTTTGTGCAATATTTTTGCATCGAGAGTTAGTAAACCCTGAAACCCAAAATTGTTGGGCCCACACCCTAATCGCATTTCGCATTTTGGTTTTTTTTTCTTGTTTCATTTGTTTTTGCGTCGTGTGTTCGTAAACCCCGAAATCCCGAACCCCGAAACCCCAAAGTGTTGGTCCCACTTTCCTTCACTTTTCACAATTCAGGAGTTGCTATATGTTGGCGTTTGACATTTTAGTTCGCGAAACCCCGAACCCCGAAACCCCGAAGTGCTGGCCCCACTTTCCTTTCACTTTTTCGCAATTCGGGAGTTGTTGTGTGTTGGTGTTTGGCATTTGAGATTGCGAAATCCTGAACCCCGAGACCCCGAAGTGTTGGGCCCACAACCTTTCCACATTTCGCAACTTGGCAAACAACGTGTTTTTTTGTTTCTTTTGTATTCAACATTTTGTAATCGCCGAAACCCGATTGACCTCTGCTTTTTTTCACGAAACTGTAGGAACATAGTAGGAATTTTTTTTATTGTAATGAATGGACTGGTAGAAACGATGGAGGATCTTCATCTAGGATAGAGGTAGAATAGAAATAACAGATCATATTATAGGTCACTGTGTACAAGGCATGACAAGTACAAGTTACTTTTCACTACTACATATGGGTGAATTATTCCACGAAAGTTTTCCACGTTTCCATTATTTTCATATTTTTTTTAAATAGGACGGGATTTTCATTGATATTTCCACGAAAGTTCGTCGCAATATCCACAAATAGGTTATTTTAACTTGGTCAGGATTTTCATCGCTATTTCCACGAACTTTCATGGCAATAGCGACAAAATTTTTGCCTATCTCATTGGTTGGTGTTAACGGCTAATTGACTATTTGATCTATATATGCCTGACTTTAAGATACTTTGCGACACAATTTCTATAGTTGTGACACTGTTCTTGGCTTTTGTTTGAGTTGTTTATTTTTTTCATCACCCACTGATTGAACAAATCCAATTCTCGATCTACTTAGCTCAGATTTTGAACTTGCAAGGTTAGTATGTTTTTTTTTATTGATGTACTCATTTAACTTGTTAATATTTGTTCAAATGTCCAAATTTCATGTCGCTTGTTTTTTCCTTGATAATATATTATATGTGTAGTACCATGTTTCATGTCTTTGGTTTTTGGATATAGTTAGTATATTCTATGGAAAAGGGTATGTGAATTCCATAATATTCTAGGTTTGTGGAATCCACATACCCTTTTCCCTTCAATTGTAGCTAGAATGTCTCTCTCTTTTCATTGATAAAGATATGGAAGTGCTCTTGAAACTCAACCTTGATCGGTGAAATGATAGTAATTGATTGTCATTTTATTCTCTCTTTTATTTTTAGCTTATGGTTAGCCACCTTCAACCATCTTAGCTTATGGTTAGCCACATTTAACTTTCTTGGCTTATGACTAAGCACCTTTAACAAATGAACTTATGATTATATACCATACTCTTCCAATATAAATAAAGTATATTTGTTTCAACTTTCTCAATAAAATTCACATACCCTTTTCTTATATGTGATGTTGTTTCTCTCAATTTTTTATAATCACACGCAATTCTAGATTTAGTGATTAACTTTAGTTTGTAGTTGATGTAACTTGTTTATACACTATTAATAAGGAGTATCTAAAATATAAAAAATTCATGACGAAATTTACGATAACATGATGAAATCTACTAGTCAGACAATGAAAAATGAGAACATGCCAAAGTGTCTTAGAAAATAAAACTATGACCACTGTAAGTAGCATACAATTGTGACCATTGTATGTATATGCAAATCAACACGTCATAATTTAAACCAACCCAACCCAATTGTGGATGACAAGTGGTTGGCATTCTTTTTTTAGTGGTGAATTTCAAAGATTGGCATTTTGTCTACAAAACAACTTAGAGGCTAGTGTATGGTGTCTAGTGCAATGATGGGCACCTAAGGAGCTACTTGAAGTGGACACAGATTTCTTCATCAGTGGGAGGATGTATCACATTTCTCCTTCGTCCTTACATGGATTGGGGTTATTTTCCATGGATGGCATAAAGGTCGGATATGGCACTGTAATTGAATTGATGGAGTGTGTTGGACCATTATACAAATATAATCACTAGTTGATGTTGGTCCGATATACGAAAAGTATGCAGAGATACAGAGTTGCCGAAAATTATATACAACTAGTAGATAACAATCAAAATAAAGGGGAAACTATGTATATTGATGGAAGACCAAAAACTATTGGAAACATTGCAGGATTTATAAATAGTACACGGCCAGTGACAACAACTAAGAAACCAAATTGCATATTTGAGGGACGCGAAGGAAATCATATATTTGTATGTGCAACAAAAACAATAGTTCTAGGTGAAGAGTTGTTGATCGATTACAACTTAAATAGAATAGATGGAGGGGGTGCAACTATGGGGGTAAATATCTTGCATACCATTCAACTCAACCTTTGATCAATCAATTTTTTACTGCATATATTTCATTTTTCATTATTTATTTTATGATATTACTGCAATATTTTATTTTTTTAATCTTACAATTACTTTCATAACTCTTGTTGATTAATTTATTGTGTCAACATCTATCCAGGGTGACCGTGAGATATCACAGGCTACATCTGTCCAGGGTGACCGTGGAAAGGTACCCATTGTGCCTTAGCAGGTAAATGTTAAATACACTAACAACTTATGACTACAACAACTAAATTTCTAAAATTTCATTATTATTTTTTTTCTGATATTACTGCAATATTTTTTTTTTTTAATGTTACAGGTGAATTTTATAACTTTTATTGATTGATTTATTGTGTCAACTTCTATCCAGGGTGACTGTGGCAGAAAATCATCCACTACATATGTCTAGGGTGACCATGGAAAGGCACTCATTGTGCCTCAGCAGGTAAATGTTAAATACAGTAACAACTTATGACTACAACAACTAAATTTCTAAAATTTCATTATTTTTTTTTTCTGATATTACTGCAATATTTCATTTTTTAATGTTACAGGTGAATTTCATAACTTTTATTGATTGATTTATTGTGTCAACTTCTGTCCAGGGTGATCGTGGCAGAAAATCATCCGCTACATCTATCTAAGATGACCGTGGAAAGGCACTCGTTGTGCCTCAACAGGTAAATGTTAATTACAGTAACAACTTATGACTACAACAACTAAATTTATGAAATTTCATTATTTTTTTTCTAATATTACTGCAATATTTCATTTTTTAATGTTACACATGAATTTCATAACTTTTATTGATTGATTTATTGTGTCAACTTTTGTCTAGGGTGAGCGTGGTAGAAAATCACCCACTACATCTGTCTAGGGTGACCGTGGAAAGGCACCCGTTATGCCTTAGCAAATAATTGTTAAATACGGTAACAACTTATGTCTACAACAACTAAATTTCTGAAATTTCATTTTTTTTTTTGATATTACTTCAATATTTCATTTTTTAAATGTTACAGGTGAAGTTCATAACTTTTGTTGATTGATTTATTGTGTCAACTTCTATCCAGGGTGGTCGTGTCCGAAAATCACCCACTACATCTGTCCAGGGTGACCGTGGAAAGGCACCCGCTGTGCCTTAGCAGGTAAATGTTAAATATGGTAATAACTTATGACTACAATAACTAAATTTCTCAAATATTAAAGTTCATCTCATTAATTTTATTCATCAATGTATTGTGGCATGGTCAACGTCGGAAGGCTCCCACTAAGGATATTGATGAGGACGACATATTTTTTTCCACTGACCCAATGACAACTGTAATGAAGGCCTTGAAGAAGGCTAACATAGAATATCTAGGTTTGCTTAGCAAAAGACCCCTGACACAGGAGACTAGGGAAAAAATTGTAGAGCTGCAAAATAAAATAACTAATTTAGGGGTAACTAGAATCTTCACATATTTTTATCAAGTATGACAATTTCATACCCGTTTTTTTGGTTTATATTTTCTATATGATCTGATAAACTAAAGTTTTCCATTTGGAGTTTCTAAACTCCATGCATCGGGAACCTGCCGATCCTGCAACTGCTATAGGTAGCAGTGATGGTCCAATGCGAAAAAATTATCGACATAGCAAAGTGCAAGTGAGGATTTTTGAGCCTCCTGAGGTTCCCCTCTAATCCATTAATGAGCACAATGATTTTGACCAGCATGACACACTGGAGCATGATGAGCCGGAGCCTAGGACTCCACATGACTCCAGATAGGAACATATTGTAGATGGAGAGGAAACTATTCTGCATGGAGCAGAACGAATTAAAAGCATCGAATCACAAGATGTCACCTTTCTGGTGGATGACGCATATGTTCTGATCAAGATTCAAAATATTGAAGGTAATTGTTAATTAATTTATTCATTTTTTCATGAAATTGAAATGGACATTTGTTGAGATTATTATAAATTATTGGATAACACATTTCTACAGGAAACAATGTTTTCTATAGAAATTTAAATGACAAATCATTAGAGTTGTTTGGCCCCACCATTTGCAGACGGTGGAATGGCCAAGATAGAAAAAAGAAAGATGATTTAATAGACCACATGGTAAACTTGTTTGGCAACACTTTCAACAAGAAAGTGGTTACAAAGTTAGCCAACGATAATTTAAAATATACCAGGGTCCAATATAGGGAGAAATTGCAATTAGACCTCAAGCACGAGCGCCCTCCCATGGTTATAGAGAAAGAGTGGAAGGCACTAATAGAGGATGCAAAGGATAACTTGTTTAAAAAACAAGGAAGACATCCACGAGCTGGTCAAGCAAGGTACAACGCATGTCATATTATCAGTGAAATATGATCATTTATGTTTTTCTTTCCTGTTTTAAGTAATAATTCCGATATCTATTTTTTTTCAAAAATTCCATATGTAGGCTACCAGACACCTCCAAAGCAACCAAGGCCAGATTGGAAAAACACGACCATCATAAACTAGGCTAGGGTGGCTATGGAAAATTAAAAGCCCGAATAGTAAGATTTAAATGATTAACTGTGGTTAATATTTATTTAACAGTAGTGAACAAATATATGTTTTTGTTATTGGTATTTTTAATGGTGTTATGAATTGCAGTTAAATAAGTTTGACACTACTGCCACCGAGGAGGACCTAAAGATTGGTTACAAACATGGTTTTAAAAGTGTGATTGAATATAGAAAAATCTTGGTCCAGACTCCTATCTCCCCATCCACGGAGGTAAATCGAATGAATAAGGAAACCACATTAGCATGCTTGTAAATTCTATTCATATTTTATTATATCATCCTTAACTAAGTATTTATATTTGTTTTCAAGCAACAGTGCTACCATAGTAGTGAATCTAGCAATATTAAGCCGACACCAGGTCATAAAAGGGTGCACATGTCCAATGATAGTGTAGAGCAGAGTACCCATTCTGGTATGTATGCTTCAGAATTAGAAATATTTATTGTGATTGTAGATATTTATTTCCTGACTTATACTTATATATTATCTTCTCAAAATTGAAGAGCGTGTAGCTCAGGAGGGTGAACTGCGAGAGGAACCAAGTGGACAAGAAATTAGCGCACCAACTGTCACAGCTAGACATATAGGTAAAGAGAAATAGTGTAATGTTAATCAAAATAATGAATTAGTTATTTCAATTATATTTCAACATATCAATACTTATATATTATCTTCTCAAATTTGAAGAGCATGTATCTTAGGAGGGTGAACTGCGAGAGGAACCAAGTGGACAAGAAATTAACGCACCAACTGTCACAGCTACACATACAGGTAAAGAACAATAGTGTAATGTTAATCAAAATAATGAATTAGTTATTTCAATTATATTTCACCATATCGATATGATCATTTTTGTTGTTGTAGTTCACGACACTAAATAGATGCCTCGACGCCCTTCTAAGCAACGTACCAGAAGTATGGTACATGAGAGCACACAAACAATAGAAGGTCAGGGTACACGAAATACAATGTCCTTGGATGATTATGATACGACAATTGTCAATTTTATGAATGTAAAAAAATATAAATCAAAGAAAAATTAGATGTATAAATTCATGACTTGTATTTGGATGTTTTTCGATATTTATATGTTCATATGCTTCAATGATTATATGTTCATATGTTTTGATGACTATCCTAGTTATGCATGAATGTCTATATGTTTTCTATATAAATAAAATCATTTGTTGGGTATGGGGAATTGAGAGCGATGTGAGGGGGGGAGGGGACATATGAGCTTCCACCTTCACGTGGTTGGCACTATTCAGTAGAGAATAACCTATTATCGAAACAAAGAGAAGCTCATTAAGGTATGTGACCACTTAATTTTTTTCTAGAGTATTTTACATAACTAAATGCATGTTTATTTGCTTATTAATTATTTACTCATATAAAGAATTTGTCTTTTATGATTCATGCAGGTCTTGGTGATGGAAATGCATCTCGTGGACAACTCTTATCAAGTTGTATGGGATAATGGATCTGGCAAAAGGACAATGAAAAGGTAACGGTCTTGACATGTTTTTAAATTATGCTTTATATTAGTAAAAGTTCACAATCCTCATGAAAGGATACAATTGCATTTTTCGTAGACAAGCATCAATTTTTTTAACAAAGTATGAATCATAGACTATGGGAAAAACATTTTAAAGTATTCTTACATTGACCAATACAACTATAACAGATTTTTAGTAAAAAATATTAATCACACACACACACACACACACACACACACACACACACATGAACCCTAAGTAAACAAATGATAGAAGATAAAGGGAGAATATGTACTGATAGGAGTGAATGAAGATAATAATATGAATAATGGAGTGGAGACTGCACTCTAGCCTTGAATTGAATGACACTTGCATCCAACATGTCTCATTGTAATGTATGTTGTGATAGTTGTGTCTTCTCACTATAATGTATGTTTCTATGTCCATCATGGGATTCCTAGAGCACCACCTATCATTCATGATACAACACATAGTAGTCAAGAATATCATCCATTGCTAATTGTTGGGCTCTAAAGATGTCCTAAAAACAACCTTAGTTTAACATTAATTTATCAACCCAAGGATTCGTCTTTTACTTCAAGAATATCAACAAAGTCCATGTAGATATCTCGTAGAGGCTAAAATCATGTAGCAAATATGAGTTTATCAACAATCAAGTTCCTCACACATTCATTAAGTTTTTAAAGCTAAGATCCTACTAAACATGATTGAAATATGATCTATAATTTGCTATGAATTGAAGGCATAAATTAAATTGTTGAATTGATCTAATTAAGGGACAAGAATTGAATCTGATATTAAAGGCATGAATTGATCTAATTAAGAAACATGAATTGGATATATAAAAACAAGATGATCTATTGATGACTATTTAATCTGCTGGAAAGAAATAAATGAATATTGTAAGTTGAGATAGAACAGTAATTGAACAACGAATGCTAACTAAGTAGAAGGAACAACAAATGCTAATTAAGCGAAAGAAACAACAAATGCTAATTTAACGGAAAGGAACAACAATTGCTAATTTAATTGAAAGGAACAATGCATGTGAAAATAAGAGGAACTGTCAAGCAATAAACTACATCAATTGGAATCTAGAATAGCAATCGAAAACATTCAAAGGAAAGCATCTATCTTCTACAAGAAAACAATATCAAAACATTAACATGCTTATGCATTATTGTAACGATGCTAAAAATGATTTAAAGTTTGAAACAAAAATCAAACTGATAAAATATAGATTAAGACAATAACTCCTTCAAAATGGGCCCTAGGTCCTCAAAAGCACTGCTACTAGGAACTCAGTGTACGAAAATGATGGAAACGTTCAAAATCTTTATTAATTCCATAACTGAGACAACATTTATAGAAACTGTCTGTGCAGAGTAATTCTGAATTATGAATGCTTAGATACAATTCTTCGATCATTCTTTCCAGGATTCACTACTCTTTATTTATTACAAAATATGGGTAAATAAATCTATCTCGAGGATCGAGAGATCCTTAGGATCACTATTACTATTTTTGAAGTTTACAAAATAGAGAACTGATCTCTCTTGAAACTTCTTTACACTCCATATATTTAGCCTCCAATAGCTTGTGCATCTTTGAAATCTCTTCTGCTATCATGATTTTACCAAAATTTACCCATTCCTATAACAAAATCAAACAATTCCAACCATATTTTAGAATTTATGAACTTCAACTCAATGATAGTTCTAGAATACATTTTAGTCATTTCCTATCCTATGTTATTCCTAAGTAACAAAAAATTCAGTCAAGATGATGTCATAAATAATGGAAATGAGGAGAATATATGTACCTTTTCATAACCCAACATACCCCCCAGCTAACCTTCTTGCATGTCCTCATGCAAGATAAGTTCTTACATGCAAAGCAGTGATGCTGTAAGGACGAAAAGTTGGTTCACCAGGTTCCCTGAACCCATTCTTTCTTCTGAGTTCGCCAAAAGCAATGCCTTCCCTCTATTTATTAATTTGATAATCTCTCTGGTAATCCTCTGGAGGAAACCAGATAAGAGGGGGATTATATCTACACCCAATCCAGGTAGGTCCTTCCTCCTAGATCATTTTGGCATATCTTTTAATTATGAAGGTGGTTGCAAAGAAGTTCTTGAAACCGAAGGGCTCTCTAACCCTTACTTCAACTGGGGAGACATCCCATCTTAACTTGGAGCCATCAAGAGATTCTCTTTTGAGTTCCCTAAAATATGTTATGCCTGATCGTATAACTTGTTGATGAATAGGACCTAAAGAGATTTTCACTCCTTCCCTTTTCATGAATGTCCTATGTCACATGATAGCTGGAAAAAAATTTGGCGGTTCCCCCCTGACCCAGAGATCTAACCCATTTTCTCTCTTCATGAAAGTTTTGTGGGCCTCAACCCACCTGAATTGATTTTTAGTGAAGGAGAGGAACGCTTGCAATTGGATGTCGCCAATAAAGGGACCATGATTATCTCTATTGTTGTCTTCCAAAATGAAATTATGGAAGTATAGTTCACACAGGAAATATTGTACTTTCTCTTCCTACTCCCTAAAACAAGACACAAACTCAGAGATAGTGGTGAATTTAATCAGTTTACCTGCTCTAATAGCTTTTACCCTCATCAACAGGTAGCGTTCTAATAAAAACATAGTATAATTGGTAGTAGGAGATCTACAATCTATTGCATCAGTGTATATATCAAAAATCACTTTGATTTCCTCCAAAGATTTTTCCAATTGACCTTGTACCTTCTTTGTCTTCCCTTGAGCCTTAGTCATCTCAGCATACATCTCATTTTCCATGGCTAACATGGTTTTGAGTTTTTTAATGACTCTTTGGTGCTATGTCATGGTTACCATTTCATCTCTAGTCTGGGTCAAGGCTTTTTGGGCTTGTACCAGTTCTTCTTCTAGTCTTTCAATGATGGCACTCTAATCCTGAAACTGAGATACCTCTTCAGTCTGACAGGTTTCTTCATTCATTACTATAATTACTGTCTGAGTTTCTACATCTGTGGTCTCCAGAGGAGTGGGAATTACTTCCTTAGGTTGAGCAGCTATTCTTCCTAGAATTTCTGGTTGAGCCTCTATTTCATATGCTCCCAAAGGAATTTCCTCTTCATTTTGAACAAATACCCCTTCGACTGTTGTAGTATCAGTCTAAAGTTCCATTTCTATCGTTTCTTCAAGGATATGCATCTTTGTCTGTGTTCCTACATAACTCATTTAGACTGCCCTCCTAAGAAGAGGGTTCCTTCCCTGTGCTCTATGTATTTTGGTCTTATTTCTTTCATGGATCTTATCGGCTTGCTCTAGTTGTTTTCTTAATTCCTTGATAATTTCCTTCAGCTTTCCAACTTTCTTCTTTAACACTTTAATATTTTTAACCCTTCTCTTCAACAACTTGTTCTCATGTTTTAACTTTCTAATTCTACTGTGGCTTTTGCCTGATCTCTGTTTCTGTGAGCTGTTAGGATTTTCCTCACCTTGATCTATCAATAGTGGGTCTTTTTCTTTCCCTACCAGGGTATTTACCTCAGTATGAGGTTATTCTTGTGTTGTATCATCTGGGAGTGACATCTCAGTGTCAGGGAAATTTTCAGTCGGGTTCGAAGGAGAGGTTGGCGCCTAGTTTTCTTCTAGCCTGTTTGTGTCTCTGCTAACTGAGGTTCCTAAACTCCCTAAAACATGACCTATATCTACCTCATATATTTTCAAAAATTGTTCTGTGAGGTGTCCCAATGTTGGTTGGGTATCTTCCTGACTGCTTCCTTTTTGTGTTTGTTATGTCTGCTCAATTCCCTGAACATCTTTCTGTAAGGACTACTCTGTTATGTCTTGAATTTCTTCAAGTTGTTTTGTTATATCCTAAATTTATTCAGGTTGTTCTATTGTATCCTGAATTTATTCATGACGTCTTATCGGTATGCTTCTTCTTTTCCCTTCAATGGGAGATTTAGGAGCAACCATTTCTCTTTTTCTCTTCCTCGTTGATGCCTTTCCTTGTGAGGTCTGAGTCTCTGCAAATTGGACGGGGTATGCCTTGAATTCAGGTTGAGGAGGCGGAGCTTCCATTTGGGCAGTAGGTTCCCCTTCCTGTGCTACTTCAATTCCCTAGGTTGGGTCTTCATGTTGTAATTTAGATTGCTCTAATTGTAAGGGCCTATTGGCCTCAATAAGATCCCCCCAGGTCATTTGAGTTTGACTTAGGGCCTTATTTAATAACAGTTTTACCAATCCATGGTGGTTGATGATAGTAACGATATCTTTTTCCTTTTGTGTTCTTATAGCGACCTCATGTAACATAGAATTTAGAAAAAATGGTAAATTGATTACTAATCGTTGTTTAAGCACAACTAGTAGTTTGAGGTGGCATGGGCGGATCACATCATATCTTTCGTCGCAGGTGATATACCTCTATATGACACCAGCCAGTTCTTTCTAGGGTTCTCTAAGAGTGCTGGGGTTAAGTCCCTTTCCCTTTTTATCCAATTCCTCTCCAGGGTCTACAAAGGATTCTACAGCTTCTTTAAGTGTTTTATATATTCCATACCATTGTATTCATGTGTTAGGAAGGCCCGTAACCTCTACTACTATTTATTGAGAGACTAGAATTTGTATATCGCGAACCATGGAGGTTTATCCCTGTAATTTTTGAAAGAATTCTATCGTGATGTCTGTATCGTATCCTTGCAACCGATTGAAGTACTTTGTCCACCCCAGACGGTGTACGATTTATCTTGCATGCTCAGTTACCTATAAGAGTGTTGGTTCTCGTCGCACACTTCAACCTCCCATATTTCTGTAAGCAGTTGAGGACGACTAACGTTCCTTGTTGCAGCTTAACTCAACTAGATTTTTGAAAACAACAGACATAACAAATATATAACGACATTGTGTGTATATAGAAAAATGTGCATTTCTGTAACTACTACATTCATTGAAATCTATTGGTAAATGTGTCGGGCATATACCCCCCATAAATGGAAAGTTCAACCTCAACCGTTAAACATACGAGTGTAATAATGGAGTGGAGTGACTGTGAGGTGTGATTGCTATGACGCCACCATTGATGGAAAAGACAATCATTAATAACTTTCAATCAAGCACTTTAATAGTACTAATGATAATCATCACTTTGTGTGGGAAATTTGAATTATTGTACCCATGGTAGAAACCGTTTGAGGAAAAGGATTTCGATTGATTTTAAATTTGTTCACAAATCATAACGTTGTTACTCTCCCCTTGTTTTTATTAGATATATCTGGAATGATAGCCTCAATGTTTAGAAAAGGAAATCTAAAAACACACTAAAACTTGGCGTATTTAAGTTATACTAAGATACCACAGGCAGAGCCATTGCTGCCAATAGGCATCCATAGCCTCGACATGGTTGCCTTTTAACCCATAGATGATCCTGTATCCTTAATAAATCATTTGAATTGTCTTTTCCAAAGAAGACCATTATCCTATTTTGGTATTCAAATGATGATAATTCAACTCAATAGATTGTAGCCTAAGTGAACAAGTCAACTTGTGATGAGATCTCTTATTCTTTGAAGAAAAAATTCCAAAGGACACATGTCTAACTTATACCCTTATACAACAGATCAACAATCGGAACAAAAATCATTCTTTTTAAAAGGAACAACAAAGGAGCCACAATAAGAAAAAAATCGTGAAAGGAAAAACAAAGGAACATCAATCATTCTTTTTAAAAGGAACGATAATGGTTTTCAAAGGAAACAACGATCATACGAAGGTAACAACAGACGTTCTTTTAAAAGGAACAACAGTCGTTTCATTTTGAGTGAACAATATTACGTACGAAGGGAACAACAATCGTTATTTTCAAAGGAACGACAATCGTTTCATTTTGAGTGAACAACAGTGATGATCACCCATCTAATTAAGTGATTAAAACTCCCACAGACATTTTTGTTCATTGAATCTATAATTGATTAGTCATCAACTAAATTCATTCAATTACTATGGGTAAGTTTATGCAATAATCGAAGTATTAGATGGTCTATAAGCATGTTCATTTTCTTGTAAAAACAAGGGTTATATTTGTTGAGTTTTTGCAACACGGGATAAAGGTAAAGAACATAAAATTGTGTTTAATTATAGTCATATTTTTTGGTTTGTATTTTCTCAAATGACTTTCCTATAAAAAAGAAGGGCTAAAAACTCAATCAAATCTGTAAAAAAAACTATATACAATATATATAGTAAAAAAAATTCATCATTTATGGAGTTGAGGCTGCTAGGTTACCTTACCAGCCAGCCAAAATCTGAACAATAGGGTCCTTACTTACTTCTTGGCAGAAGGATTCTTTTGAAGTTGGCTGATGGTAAATTCGTAACCAGTGTCCATTGACCAAAAAGGGATACCTAGACCCATCGATGGTAATTAAAGTGATGGTGCCATTATCATGAACTTCATTAATTTCATATGGTCTTGGCCACCTTGTTTGTAATTTTCTAGGAAAATCCTGACATATGGAATCATAGAGGAGTGCCCAATCACCTTTCTGGAAGGATTTCTTCTTGATATGTAGATTTTCATGTAGATTTTTTTTTTTAAAACTTAAAGGAAGCGTAGCAATATTGACGATAGTTCGTCGCAAGGCAAGGATTTTTTTTGAATGAGCGTGGCAATAAAAACGAAAGTTTGTCGCACTTTGCCATGGTTTTGCGTCGCACATATAACATCTGCGTCATAAGTTTTGTCTCTACCAAACATTTTCGTCGCTATTTCCATGCTTTATCGTCACAACTTTCCACATTTTTGTGTTGCACGTATGGCATCTGGTTCGTAATCTGTTTGTAAGTTTTTTACCTTGGCACGGTTTGTCGTCCATGTTGCGACGAAGTTTCATCGCAATTACCATGCTTTATAAGGAAAACCTATCTTGATGATGATGACATGTGGAGGGCTACTTTTGTCCTTGTTTCCATGAACACCTAGTTCGTAGATATAGCGACGAAAAATAGTATTTTCTTTCATGCAAAGTGCGAGGGATATGTGTGGAAATAGCAACGAAAAACCATGGCAAATTTGGTCATATGTATTAGTGTTTATATCACTAGCCCGACCAACCACTTCATCTTTTCATATTAAACAAACGTTTTGAATTGCAGGTTCCCACATAGGCAGCTTCAACATTGCATTAACCACACACACACACACACATATGAACCCTAAGTAAACAAATGATAGAAGATAAAGGGAGAATATGTACTGATAGGAGTGAATGAATATAATAATATGAATAATGGAGTGGAGAGTGCACTCTAGCCTTGAATTGAATGATACTTACATCCAACATGTCTCATTGAAATGTATGTTGTGATAGTTGTGTCTTCTCACTATAATGTATGTTTTTATTTCCATCATGGGATTCCTAGAGCACCATATATCATTCATGATACAAAATATAGTAGTCAAGAATCCCATCCATTCCTAATTGTTGGGCTCTAAAGATGTCCTAAAAACAACCTTAGTTTCACATTAATTTATCAACTCGAGGATTCATCTTCTATTTCAAGAATATCAACAAAGTCTATGCAGATAGCTCGTAGAGGCTAAAATCGCGTAGCAAATCTGATTTTATCAACAATCAAGTTCCTCACACATTCATTAAGTTTCTAAAGCTGAGATCTTACAGAACATGATTGAAATTTGATCTATAATGTGCTATGAATTGAAGGCATAAATTAAATTGTTGAATTGATCTAATTAAGGGACAAGAAATGAATCTGATATTAAATCCATGAATTGATCTAACTAAGAAACAAGAATTGGATCTATAAAAACAAGTTGACCTATTGATGACTATCTAATCTGCTGGAAAGGAATAACTGAATACTGTAAGTTGAGATAGAACAGTAATTGAACAACAAATGTTAACTAAGTAGAAGGAACAACAAACGCTAATTAAGAAAAAAAACAACAAATGCTAATTTAACGGAAAGGAACAACAATTGCTAATTTAATTGAAAGGAACAACGCATGTGAAAATGAGAGGAACTGTCAAGCAGTAAACTACATCAATTGGAATCTGGAATAACAATCGACAACATTCAAAGGAAAGCATCTATCTTCTACAAGAAAACAGTATCAAAACATTAACACTCTTATGCATTATCGTAACGATGATAAAAAGATTTAAAGTTTGAAATGGGCCCTCGGTCCTCAGAATCACTGCTACTAGGAACTCAGTGTACAAAAATGATGGAAACGTTCAAAATATTTATTAATTCCATAACTGAGACAACATTTACAGAAACTATTTGCGTAGAGTAATTCTAAATTCGGAATGCTTAGATACAATTCTTCGATTATTCTTTCCAGGATTCACTACTCTTTATATATTACAAAATATGGGTAAATAAATATATCCCAAGGATCGAGAGATCCTCAGGATCGCTATTACTATTTTTGAAGTTTACAAAATAAAGAACTAATCTCTCTTGAAGCTTCTTTACGCTCCATATCTTTAGCCTCCAATAGCTTGTGCATCTTCGAAATATCTTTTGCTATCGTGAGTTTACCAAGATTTACCCATTCCTGTAACAAAATCAAACAATTCCAACCATATTTTAGAATTTATGAACTTCAACTCAATGATAGTTTTAGAAGACATTTTAGTCATTTCCTATCCTATTTTATTCCTAAGTAACAAAAAATTCAGTCGTGATGTCATAAATCATGGAAATGAGGAGAATATATGTACCTTTTCATAACCCAACATACCCCCTGCTAACCTTCTTGCATGTCCTCATGCAAGATAAGTTCTTACATGCAAAGCAGTGATGTTGTAAGGAGGAAAAGTTGGTTCACTAGGTGCCATGAACCCATTATTTCTTCTGAGTTTTCCAAAAGCAATGTCTTCCCTCTTTTTATTAATTTGATAATCTCTTTGGTAATCCTCTAGAGGAAACCAAATAAGAGGGGGATTATATCTACACCCAATCCAGGTAGGTCATTCCTCTTGGATCATTCTGGCATATCTTTTTATTATGAAAGTGGCTACAAAGAAGTTCTTGAAACCGTAGGGCTCTCTAACCCTTACTTCAACTGGGGAGACATCCCATCTTAACTTGGAGCCAGCAAGAGCTTCTTCTTTGAGTTCCCTAAAATATGTTATGCTTGATCGTATAACATGTTGATGAATAGGACCTAAATATATTTTCACTCCTTCCCTTTTCATGAATGTCCTATGTCACATGATAGCTGGAAAAGACTTTGGCGGTTCCCCCCTGACCCAGATATCTAACCCATTTTCTCTATTCATGAAATTTTTGTGGGCCTTAGCCCACCTGACTTGATTTTTAGTGAAGGATAGGAACACTTGCAATTGGATGTCCCCAATAAAGAGACCATGATTATCTTTGTTGTTGTCTTCCAAAATGAAATTATGGAAGTACAGTTCACACAGGAAATATTGTACTTTCTCTTCCTGCTCCCTAAAACAAGACAGAAACTCATAGATAGTGATGAATTTAATTGATTTACCTACTTGAATAGATTTCACCCTCATAAACATGTAGCGTTCTAATAAAAAGATAGTATAATTGGTAGCAAGATCTCTACAATCTATTGCATCAGTGTATATATAAAAAATCGCTTTGATTTGCTCCAAAGCTTTTTCCAATTGACCTTGTACCTTCTTTATCTTCCTTTGAGCCTTAGTTAGCTTGGCATACATCTCATTTTCCATGGCTGACATGGTTTTGAGTAGTTTAACAACTCTTTAGTGCTCTGTCATGGTCACCATTTCATCTATGGTCTGGGTCAAGGTCTATTGGGCTTGTACCAGTTCCGCTTCTAGTCTTTCAATGATGTCACTCTGATCCTGAAATTGAGATACCTCTTCAGTCTTATATGTTGCTTCATTCATTACTGGAATTATTTTCTGAGTTTATGCATCTGTGGTCTCCAGAGGAGTGGGAATTACTTCCTTAGGTTGATCAGTTGTTCCTCCTAGAATTTCTGGTTGAGCCTCTGTTTCATATGCTCCCAAAGGAATTTCCTCTTCATTTTGAACAACTACCCCTTATGTTGTTGTAGTCTCGGTCTGAAGTTCCATTTCTACCATTTAATCAAGGATATTTAGCTCTGTCTGTGTTCCTACAGAACTCGTTTGGACTGCCCTCCTAAAAATAAGGTTCCTTCCTTGTGCTCTATGTCTTTTGGTCATCTTTCTTTCATGGATCCTATCGGCTTGCTCTAGTTGTTTTCTTAATTCCTTGATAATTTCCATAAGCTTGCCAACTTTCTTCTTTAACACTTTAATATTTTTAACCCTTCTCTTCAATAACTTGTTCTCGCATTTTAACTTTCTAATTCTGCTGTGGCTTTTGCCTGATCTCTATTTCTATGAGTTGTCGTTATTTTCCTCACCTTGATCTGTCAATAGTGGGTCTTCTAATTTCCCTACCAGGGTATTTACCTCAGTATGAGGTTATGCTTGTGCTATATCATCTAGGAGTGACATATCAGTGTCAGGGAAATCTTTAGTCGAGTTTGAAGGAGAGGTTGACGTCTGGTTTTCTTCTGGCCTGTTTTTGTCTCTACTAATTGAGGTCCCTAAACTCCCTAAGACATGAGCTATCTCTACCTCATATCTTTTCAAAAATTGTTTTGTGAGGTGTCCCAATGTTGGTTGGGTATCTTCCTGACTGTTTCCTTGTGGTGTTTGTTCTGTCTGCTCAATTCCCTGAACATCTCCCTGTAAGGGTTGCTCTGTTATGTCCTGAATTTCTTCAGGTTGTTATTTTGTATCCTGAATTTCTTCAGGCTATTTTGTTGTATCATGAATTTATTCATGACGTCTTATCTGTCTGCTTCTTCTTTTCACTTCAATGGGAGCTTTAGGAGTATCCATTTCTCTTTTTCTCTTCCTCGTTGATGCCTTTGCTTCTGAGTCTTGAGTCTCTGCAAATTGGACGGGGTCTGCCTCGACTTCAAGTTGAGGAGGTGGATCTTCCATTTGGGCAGTAGGTTCCCCTTCCTGTGCCACTTCAATTCCCTAGGTTGGGTCTTCATGTTGTAATTCAGGTTTCTCTAATTGTAAGGGCCTATTGACATCAATAAGATCCCCCCGGGTCATTTGAGTTTGACTTAGGGCCTTATTTACTATCAGTTTTACCAATCCATGGTGGTTGATGATAGTAACGACATATTTTGCCTTTTGTGTTCTTATAGCGACCTCATGTAACATAACATTTAGAAAAAATGGTAAATTGATTACTAACTGTTGTTTGGGCATAGCTAGTAGTTTGAGGTGGCGTGGGCGGATCACATCATATCTCTCGTCGCAGGTGATATACCTCTGTATGACACTTTCCAGTTCTTTCCAAGGTTCATTGAGAGTCCTGGGGTTAATTCCCTTTCCCTTTTTATCCAATTCCTCTCCAAGGTCTACGAAGGATTCTACAGCTTCTTTAAGCATTGTATATCTTCCAGACCATTGTATTCATGTGTTAGGAAGGCCTGTAACCTCTGCTATGATTTCCTAAGAGACTGGAATTCGTATATTTTGAACCATGGAGGTTTCTCCCTGCAATTTCTGAAATAATTCAATCAAGATGTCTGTATTGTATCCCTGCAACCGATTGAAGTACTCTGTCCACCCCAGACGGTGTAGGATTTCTCTTGCATGCTCAATTACCTGTAAGCGTGTTGGTTCCCGTCGCACACTTCGGCCTCCCATATTTCTGTAAAAAGGTGAGGACGACTAATGTTCCTTGTTGCAACTTAACTCAACCAGATTTTTGAAAACAACAGACATAACAAATATATAACGACATTGTGTGTATATAGAAAAATGTGCATTTTCGTAATTACTGCATTCATTGAAATCTATCGGTAAATGTGTCGAGCATCTACCCCCCATAAATGGAAAGGTCGACCTGGATCGTCAAACGTACGAGTGTAATAATGGCGGGGAGTGACTGTGAGGTGTGATTGCTATGAACTCTCTGCCACTAGAAAATACAATCATTAATAACTTTCAATCAAGCACTTTAATGGTACTAACGATAATCATCACTTTGTGTGGGAAATTTGAATTATTGTACCCATGGTAGAAACCATTTGAGGAAAAGGATTTTGAATGATTTTAAATTTGTTCACATGTTAAAATTTTCCACAAATCATAACGTTGTTACTCTCCCCTTTTTTTTATTAGATATATTTGGAATGATAGCCTCAATGTTTAGAAGAGGAAATCTAGAACACACTAAAACTTGGCATATTTAAGGTATACTAAGATACCACAAGAAGAGCCACTGTTGCCAACAAGCGTCCATAGCCTCGACGGGGTTTCCTTTTAACCCATAGATGATCTTGTATCCTTAATAAATCGTTTGAATTGTCTTTTCCAAAGAAGACCATTATCCTGGTTTGGTAGTTAGATGATGATAATTCCACTCACTAGATTGTAACCTAAGTGAAAAAGTTGACTCGTGATGAGATCTCTTGTCCTTTGAAGAAAAAATTCCAAAGGACACATGTCTAAATTATACCCTTATACAAGAGATCAACAATCGAAACAAAAATCATTCTTTTTAAAAGGAACAACAAAGGAGCCACAATAAGAAAAAAATTGTGAAAGGAACAACAAAGGAACACAAATCATTCTTTTTCAAAGGAACGACAATGGTTTTCAAAGGAAACAACGATCGTACGAAGGTAACGACATTCGTTCTTTTCAAAGGAACAACAATCGTTTCGTTTTGAGTGAACAATATTACGTACGAAGGGAACAACAATCGTTCTTTTCAAAGGAACGATAATCGTTTCGTTTTGAGTGAACAACAGTGATGATCGCCCATCTAATTAAGTGATTAAAACTCCCACGGGCATTTTTTATCAATGAATCTATAATTGATTAGTCATCAACTAAATTCATTCAATTACTATGGGTAAGTTTATGCAATAATAAAAGTATTAGATGGTCTATAAGCATGTTCATTTTCTTGTAAGAACAAGGGTTATATTTGTTGAGTTTTTGCAACGTGGGATAAAGGTAAAGAACAAAAAAGAGTGTTTAATTACATTCATTATAGTCATCTTTTATGGTTTGTATTTTCTCAAATGACTTTCCTAAAAAAAAAAAGAGCTAAAAACTCAATCAAAACTATAAAAAAAACTATATATAATATATACAATAAAAAAAAACATCATTTATGGAGTTGAGGATGTTGGGTTACCTTACCAACCAGCCAAAATCTGAATAGTAGGGTCCTTACTTACTTCTTGGCAGAAGGATTCTCTTGAAGGCGGTTGATGGTAAAGTCATATCTGGTGTCCATTGACCAAAAAGGGATACCTAGACCTGTCGATGGCAATTAAAGTGACAGTGCCATTATCATGAACTTCATTAATTTCATAGGGTCCCAACCACTTTGTCTGTAATTTTCCAGGAAAATCTTGAAATATGGAATCATAGAGGAGCACCCAATCACCTTTCTGGAAGGATTTCTTCTTGATATGTAGATTTTCATGTAGAAATTTTTTTTTTTAAACTTAAAGGAAGCGTGGCAATATCGACGATAGTTCGTCGCAAGGAAAGGATTTTTTTCTAACAAGCGTGGAAATAGAGACGAAAGTTCGTCACACTTTGCCACGGTTTTGCATCACACATATAGCATCTGTGTCGTAATTTTTGTCTCTGCCAAATGTTTTCGTCGCTATTGCCATGCTTTTTCGTCACAACTTTCCACATTTTTGTGTCGCATGTATGGCATCTGCATTGTAATCTGTTGGTAAGTTTTTTACCTTGGCACAATTTGTCATCCCTATTGCGATGAAGTTTCGTTGCAATTGTCATGCTTTATAAGGAAAACCTATCTTGATGATGATGACACATGGAGGGCTAATTTTGTCATTATTTCCACGAACACTTGGTTTGTGGATATAGTGACGAAAAATAGTCTTTGCTTTCGTGGAAAGTGCAACGGATATGTGTGGCAATAGCAACGAAAAAACGTGGCAAATTTGGTCCTATGTATTATTGTTTATATCACTAGCTCGACCGATCACTTCACCATTTCATATTGAACAAACTTTTTGAATGGCGGGTTCCCGCATAGGCAGGTTCAACAATGTGTTTCCATTGTTCCGCTGCCTGCAAATAGTACACAGACTTCTGCAATCTACAAAGTAGCAAACAAATTCCCCTTCATCTCGTATGCTTTCAATTTTTGTTTACTTGGTCCTTTTTTCGAATGTCTCATGCTTTTATATACAACACTCGAAGTTCAGCAATATACAAATTGCCCTCTTGACATTGTGCTTCCATTGTTCCCCTATGCACAAACAACAGCCAAAATTCCATGATATACAAATTGACAGCCAATATTTGTCATTGAGATGCAATATGACCATCGACCCCTCACGTCTCCTGGGTATATCATCTGACCCTTTTTTTGTAATCTGCCCAAGCGCTTTCCATACTTGGGCATTTCTTGGAATCTATTTCGCAGGTTGGTGGGTGGACGAAATGTACAATTCTTGGTCACTCTTCACCATCACTGCTATCTTCGTACTTATTTCCAGATATGAAATTATTAAGTTTCAATGCTAGTAGTTCATCCTGCAGGAACCGTTAAGATTGTCATTAATGTCCACAAGGTCGGAGAAGATTTGTCATTACTACGAATTAAACCAAGATTTGTGGAGAAGAGTGTTATCCTTTCCAAGTATTCATTTCAAACATGATGCAATCTCTTTTGTGCGTCGGTCGGTTGGCGCCTTTAAGAAATATATAATTTTTAATCGCTCTTCACCGTCACTGCCACCTTTGCACTTTTTTCTAAATATGCAATTAGTGAGCTTTAATGATAATATCTCATTATGCATGAACCTTGGAGATTGTCATTGATCAGCGAAAGGCTCAAGGAGATCTTCCATTGATATGCATTAAACCATGGTTTGTGGAGGGTTATATTATCCCTCACTAATTTTCATTTCAAACATCGTCTGGAGCAAACAGAAATTCTCGTTTAACTTGTGGCATATTCCAGGGCATATTCTTACTACTCATCTCCCTCCACCCAGGAGCAAAAAAAGATATGGTCCCTTGGTACAACGAGAGATATATTTCAAGCCAAAGAATTCCAAGGCAACCCTGCCTACTCAGAGAACCTGCCCAGTTGCATTGATCGCTGGGGAAAAGGTTGATGTCATGGATTCTGAGTTGGAAGAATATGATATGATGGGCGATGATATGGAAATGGATGATGGCAATGCAAAGATTGTTGCCACTCATGCGCCCAAATTGAAATCAACCATAACAGGCGGAACTTCCTAGCTCAGTGATGGAAATCCCGACAATACCAAAAGAAGGAGTTTTAGAAAATAAACCGACACTGAATGCAATAGCCACTTTACTGCTCAAAATTAGGAATTCCAGAGGTCCAAATTAGTCTTTTCTGGGCAGAAGACTTTCACTATAAGGAAATGATATGTTGATTCTCCCAAAGATATATTTCAAGCCAAAAAAAATATTCAATTGTGGGACTAATGTCCTATTTTTTGGATATACAATTAACATCTTTGGGAATGAGGACCAGAACTCTCACTGGTGCAAGGCATAAGTCTACTAGTCATATCCGCTTCCACCCAGAATGGACTAATTTGGGCCTCTAGAATTGCACGTGCAACCTGTGTCCCTGAAGTTTTCAACTGTGGAGAGGCGGTTTCTTGATGTTTCCTAACTTTCAGTTAAGGTCTATTCCATTTGTCATGAATTTTTTTTCATCTTCTTCCTCATGGGAAGCTTCTAAGAACTATCAATTTTACCACAGGATGATCCATCGAGGAGAAAACTGCAAAGATTTCCTAAAACAAAAGGCATGGTAATAAGTTTGTATGCATGTTGAAGAGCATATTGATGGCTCTTGCATACTTCAAATCCCGTGCCTGTGTTTGTGGTAGATACGTTCAATGTTTTGGCCCAAAGAACTGCGTCCAATTTTTAAGGATAGATGTACACTACTCAGTGTTTTTTTTTTTTTTTAAATGGATTTTCTATTAAAAATTTTTGCCTTGGATTCTTCGTTGCTGCTTCTTTTATGGATTTAACGCCTCTTCTCATTGGCATGGTTTGGTAGTCTCGTAGTTCTACAATATTATATTTTCTTAGTTAATTTGTTCTAAGATAGAGCATCTAACAATTATATGACAATGCACTGTGTCGATCCACCAGGATTTTATGCAAACAAAAAATAGATTGCACACAGTTTCAAACCATTGTTCAATTCTATTTGCAATGCAGATAGAACATAGCAATACCAAATTACATTGTTGCAGAAAAATCGTCGTTATTGTTTCTAGACATGCAATTATTAAGCTTTAATGCTAACAACCCATAATGCAAGAAGTTTAATACTTAAGTTAATATGTTACATTCATGGAAGAATGTGTCAAGAACACACTTACACCCATATTTAAAATCCTTTAATAATTTTATGTAATCAAATTGTACAATATCAATATTTAATATTATTAATTTAGTATTGAAAATGATGTTTTTAGATCATGTTAGATAGTTGATAAGGATCACCATTCATAAACAATCGCAATCTTGAGCCTGTCAGCTCTGGAGTCCATCTATCAATTTGTATATCGCGGAAATCCTAGTGCTATTTGGAGGACACAGAACAATAGAAGTGTAATGTTGAGCCAGCCAACCCGCAAGTCTGCCTGTCAATTTGTATATCGCAGAACTCTGGGTGTTATTTGTAGGACACGGAGTAGTAGAGGCCCTTTTTTTAGCCCCCCATCCCAAGAACTAGCGATCCAAAAAAGTGGCTAACTATGGAATGCAAGATCCGTACATGCTCTATGAAATATCGTGTCCACACTTTTTAAAGGTACACATTTAGTATGTATTACTCGTTTTTCATAAAATTTCTAGGTGCGGAAGTTGGCGGATTCATGTCTTTAGATTTCATTTACTTTTATATCACCAGCCCGGTCGATTGCTTCCCCATTTCATATTGTACAAATTTTTTTTTCTAATGAAATTGTACAATATCAATATTTAATATTAATAATTTAGTATTGAAAATAATTTTTTTAGATAATGTTAGATATTTGATAGGGATCACCATCCGTAAACAATCGCAATCCTGAGCCTGCCAGCCCTGGACTCCGTTTGTCAATTTGTATATTGTGGAACTCTGAGTGTTGTTTGGAGGACACAAAACAATATAAGTGCAATTTTGAGCTAGCCATCCCACAAGTCCTCTTGTCAATTTGTATATCGTGGAAATATAGGTGCTATTTGTAGGACACATAACAATAGAGGCCCATTTTTTAGCCTGCCGGCCCGAGAACCTGCGATCCAAAAAGTGTCCAATTATGGAATGCGAGATCCATACATTCTCTATAAAATCTCATGTCCATACTTTATAAAGGTAAATATTTAGTATGTATTACTTGTGTTTAGGAAAATTTATAGGTGCGGAAGATGGTGGATTAACGTCTTCAGATTTCATTTACTTTTATATCACCAGCCCAAATGACCGCTTCCCCGTTTCATATTGTACAAACTCTTTTGTCTAATTAAATTGTACAATATCAATATTTAATATTAATAACTTAGTATTGAAAATAATGTTTTTAGATAATGTTAGATAGTTGATAGGGATCACCATCCGTAAACAATTGCAATCCTGAACCTGCCAACCATGGAGTTCGTCTGTAAATTTTTATATCGTGGAACTTCAACTGTTGTTTGGAGGACACTAAACAATAGAAGTGCAATGTTGAGCCAGCCATCCCACAATTCCTCTTGTCAATTTGTATATCACGGAATTCGGGGTGCTATTTGTAAGGAACAGAACAATACAGGCCCAATTTTGAGCCCGCCAGCCCAAGAACCCGCGATCCAAAAACTGTACATGCTCTATAAAATATCATGTCCATACTTTATAGAAGCACATATTTAGTATGTATTACTCGTTTTCTAGAAAATTTCTAGGTGCGGAAGTAGGCAAATTCACGTCTTCAGATTTCACTTACTTTTATATCACCATCCCAACCGACCGCTTCCCCGTTTCATATTGTACAAAATTTTAGGCTCACAATTTTCCGAATAGGGGAGTTACCAGATAGGTGGGTTCAATATTTCATTTCCATTGTTTCATCGCCTACAAACAACACCCGGACTCCGACCGACCACCTCCCTATTCCATACCTACTCACATTTCCGATTGTGGATTCTCGGGGAGGCGGGCTCTAGGGTGCACTTCCATTGTTTCGTCACCTCCAAGAGCACTCACACTTCCGCGATATACAAAATTACAACCGGACTATCACATCGTACCCTCTTCCCCGTTACACAGTTTGCACTCAGAAGTTTCGAGAGCTACAATTTGACCGTCGGGTCCTCACGTCTCTTGTGCAACTATTGTCACCCCATTTTTTAAGCCCGTCCGTCCGCTTTCCATACTTCGCCATTTGTCTGAATCTATTTTGTGGATCATCGGGTTGGAGGGTTCATGAAATATTCAATTCCTAATCATTGTTTCCTATGCCCGCCACCTCCGCACTTCTTTCTAACAAAGTCCAACCTACCGTTTCCCTATTTCATACTTGGCCACTTTTTTCATTACCAGTTCCTGGACAGGCGGAATAAATATTTCCCTTCCATTGTTCCGTGACATGCAAACAACACCGGAAATTCCGCAAATATACTAACCGATCGTTGGGCCGCCCCACCATACAGTCTTCCCTTTTACACATTTTGCAGTAAAAAATTCTGATACATACAATTTGAACATCGGCCTTCACCTCTACTAGCAATCCCCTTCAACCCAATTTTGAAACTCGTCTGACCACTTTTCATGGTTCTCCATTCCTTGCTTGCACTCTTCCATTTTACGCATTTTGCAGTTAAAATATCCGAGACATACAATCTGACCGCTCGCCCTCACCTTTATTGTGAATTCCCTGTATTTTGAAAATTGTGCGACCACTTTTCATATTTGGCCATTCCTTATTTTCACTTGTTCATAATAAAAGAGTCTTATTTATAATAAAAAAACTAAATTTAGTCGTTAGCTCCTGCCCTTCGGAAAGCAACCAAGATTTGCGGAGATCTCCCATCAATACACATTAAACCAAGATTTTCGGAAGGTTATATTATCCTTTCCAAGTGTTGATTTCAAACACCATGGAATGTCATTCGT
>JZKD02S1106694.1:208612-218739 GCA_000966675.3 Picea glauca
GGGTCAGGCCCATGTCTCATGGTCGCCACAGGACCAAGGCCTAGCCTGTGCGAGGGGTTGGGGCCAACCCCAACATCGCCCCCCATTATACATTATATATATATATATATCTGTGTGTGTGTGTTTTTTAATTTTTATTTTTTTTAATGAAATTTTGTATTTTAAAATGTTTTTTAATATAAAGTTTTAGCTTAGGGAGTTTTAGTGTTTTTTGATTATTTTTATTTTTATTTTATGTTTCAAGGATATATATATATATATATATATATATATATATATATATATATATTGTTTTGCGAAGAAATTTTAAAATTTTATCATTACTTTTTAGTTTTTTTTATTCACCTTTTTTTAATTTATTTTTTTTAATTTGGGTTTTGAATATATTTTTTTAAATGTATTTTTTTCTTCATTTTAAAAAACAAAAAATTGTGAAGATTTTCTCCTTTCTCTTTATTTATTTTTTAATGTAAATTATAAAAATAAAAATAAAGTTAGTAAATAAATTTTCAAGTGACTATTTAAGATCCAATTTTGGGTTTGATATTTGCATAGGGATTTGTTCTCAATGCCATAGTTTCAATTAGGTCGTAATTAGCTATAATTTTAACGTTTAGAAAAAACATTTTGTTTTAGGTAGAGTCACTTTAAATTTTCAAGTGACTATTTAGGATCCAATTTTGGTTTGATATTTGCATAGGGATGTGTTGTCAAGACCATAATTTCAATTAGGTCGTAATTAGCTATAATTTTAACGTTTAGAAAAAACATTTTTCTTTAGGTAGAGTCACTTTTTTACATGCTTGAAAAAAGTTGTAATTTTGACTTGGCTAGAAAAAATGGTGCTACCAGTAGCACCACTTTTTGATTTAGGGGTTGATTTTAAGGTTTTTTTTAGCAGCTATTTGTGTTTTTTTTTTTTTTTTTTTAAGTAAAAAAGGGGTGTTGCTTGCTATATTATATTAACAAAAAGATACAGAAAGATACAGCAGTGCCTCAGTTGCCAAGTGTTCCGCCATTTTACCAGAAACCAGCACAACTTGGGGCTCATATGTTCTTTCTGGATAAAAAACAAAAGATTGTTTCGCCATCTATCATGCCCAAAGGAAACCAGGATAGATGGCCATGCATCGACTTAAGACTATTTAAGGCATTACAGAGAGCTTTGTTATAAGCCTGGACTTGACTCTGAACAACAAGAGTTAAAGCAAAAGGGAGCCCCAACATGGCTGGAAGTAAAAGAGAAAACCAGACTGAAATTGACTAGATCAAATACCCGGTGGCATGTTGTCCTCGTCCTCCTGTCGTGCTGCTCTTGCTAGATGACAAACGGTTGGGCAGACGTTGGGCATTTTATTTGCCGAGGAATTGGAGTACGCGTCCAGAAGCATATCCAATCGTTGTCCCATTAGGAGGACTCGATGCTCCTGGTTTGCCATTTGTCCTTGTAGTTCGAACATTAGATCCAAAAGTGTCGCATGGAGGAAGGGTGGCGGGGCACTAGGATGACCATGCACAGTTCGGTTGGGAGTTGGCATCGGGGTTTCGTCACCCTCGCCTAGAGTGACCCTCGTTTCCCTTGTAGCTGCCTCGCCTGGAATAACCGCTCATGTGTTTGCGCTACCCACACCCCTGTCCATGGTGGATATGTCTGTATGGTGCACCATTACCGCGCAGGTCTCCTGCGAGACCAAATCCGTGTAAGGCACTTCCTCGACATAACACGTCAGGAATTCCTCACAGAGCCCCCCCTTGTGCTGCCTCTTTCCTGAGGTTCTAGGGCAGACAGAGTGTTTTCCGTGTAAGGCACTTCCTCGACATAACAGGTTGGGTATTCCTCATCAAGCCTCCCCCTTATGCCACTTCCTTCTTGAGTTTCAAGTACAGTTGCAGGATTTTCTTCCTGCATAGTGCCTGTGGGATGCCAATTATCCAAGAGTGAGAGTTGTTCTAGTGGGGTCTGAGCGCGCTCCTCTGTTGCAAACTCAATAGCATAATCCTGGAGACAGGTTGTCTGTGCTCTCCGACGAAGAATGGAGTTGGCCAGCGAGGGTGCTCTTTCCAAATGTTGTCTCCTCTGGCGTTGAGCAGCGTGGATGTACCAAGCCAACCCCCAACGAGGTTTGCCTCTCTCCCTAGGCATCGTGGTGAAGGAGTGGGTATCAAACGCACCAGGGCTCAAAAAAGTTAGAGGGATGCAGAGAAAAGCGCACCAAAGCTCACAAATGGCGGAAAATTGCAGAGCAAGAATGAGTTGAATGCGACCATGCCGCTTCGCTTTCACAATCTTGTGGGACGGCTGAACGTGGCTTCGCAATAAATCTGCCATAGTAAATGCTTTCAGGGCTGGCCCTTTCCCTCGAGAGAGAAGTCGCTCAACCGGAGGTCGACTGTAATGGCCTGCTCCCATCGTTAATGTTGAATAGATGGGGAGCGGCCTGCCTCATTTAATATGAGGTTGGGTGCTATACCAGGTGGCGGTACTGTGCGACGTGTCACCCCATCCAGGGAGCTATTTGTGTTTTTAAGGCAATGCTTAAAAAAGTTATAATTTTGAACTGGTTAGAAAAATGGTGCTACTGGTAGCACCACTTTTTTATTTTGAGGTTGATTTTAATGTTTTTTATGCAAAAATATGGATTTTAATGGCTAGAGTTCTCGTTTTGAGGTCACAATTCTTGTTAAGTCAATAACTTTGTTTATATTGTTTTATCTAACTATAATTAATGGAATAAGAAACTTTTAATCATATCTATACTTTATCATGATGTACAAAAATCCTAGGAAATAAAGTATGGAGTGGATCCACCTAAAAACATTTTCATAGATAGCGTGAAGAAAGGCATCGAAACAATATATATGGTTTATGAACCACTCTTTGCCATGGTGCACATTTCAATTTACACAATTACATATATTATATTATAAATGTAGATATACTCTTTACACATCATTCCTACATTTGTAGATGGAACATGAATAGGTAGAATAAAATCAAGGTGCTAAACAATGAGAAATTACAAATAACCCAAGTACAAAATCCCCTATAAATGTTGAAGAAATGGTGCGTACATCCAATTTGAACAATGTTGACAATTCAAGTGATGAATTATGATCAATATAATTGAGTGTTACAAGTTATGTATAACAACAAAACATTTTGTTTGATGTGGACATATTGTTTCGATTGGTATGATGACAATTTACTAGTAATTGTAAGAATTGTTTATCAACATTTTGATTGTTGTCGTAAAACTTTTTGGAGAGAAACTGTGTAGACAATTTTGAAGCATCCAACTTTTCGAGTGGACACTCCACCCATCATCAAGGACAAAAGAAGCTTAATAATACCAAAGAGTATGTGAAATAATAGATTTATAAGGTAAGAATGGGAGATAGTAATTGAGATAAGAGAACGTTGTGAAAGAATAACAAAGTAAGAAAAAGCAAAATAAGGGATATAATCATGGAGTAAGAAATATTAAAAATTAGAATTAAAATAAGGGATCTTGATAATAAGTTGACCATGGAGAATATTAAAAGAAGAGATCTCAAAAAAGTTAACCATTGATTAAGATTGGATTAGTTATGTCGAAATAACACCAACCCTTAGGAGAGAGATAAAATTAATAAGAAGATGTTTTAAGAAATTTGTTAAGAACAAAATACGTAAAAATAATAAATAATAATCATTAGAGAAAAGCATAAAATAAACAATAAGTTACTAGTACCAATAATAAGAAAGAAAAGGGAAGAATAGGGTAAGGGTACCACCAGGATGGATAAGCCATGAATTTAGGAATAAAAATGAAATTAAATAAATAATTTTAATTTAGAAGAATAGGTCTAATGATCAAGGCAATGTATGACAGGCTTCCATGATTGATTGAGTTTGTAGAAATTTTCACGATAGAAATTATTGGGGTGTTTTTCAATTTCCAATGCTTATCGAATGATACGAGAGGAGTAGAGGGGCACGGGGGGAATTTGTTTGGTTTGGTGAAATCAAATTAGGTGATTAGATTTAAAGTAGTGTTCCACAATAGTTGATTTAGTGATCCAATTATGGGTTGTGTCATCTATTTCTCTTTGAGATGGGCTTTAAAAGATCGGTCAATTTGGCCTATGTGTGACTTGCCACAGGAGCACGGAATTTGGTAGACTCTTGGGCCAAGCATCATGTTATGTTTGTCCTCAACTATTTTTAATAATTGCTTAAGAGTTTTACAGGGTTTGAAAAAGGTTTTGATATTCTTTTTGGCTATAATCTTTGAAATAAGATGAGTGGTACCTTGAATGTAAGGTAGAGAAATGTGAGCTAGGGGAGGGGAAGAGGTAGGAGGATTACCTTACATTCATGATACCACTGATCATATGTCAATAATTCTAGCTAAAAAGAATATAAAAACCTTTTTCAAACCCTGTAAAACCCTTAAGCAATTATTCAAAACAGCTAAGGACAAATCTGACCCGATGCTTGGCCTGGGAGTCGACCAAATTTTGTTCTTCTATGGAAAGTCATGCGTAGGCCAATCTGGTTGATCTTTTAAATCTCGTCTCAAAGATAATATAGTTAACACAACCCACAACTCGATCACTAAATGAGCTATTGTGGAACACTCCTTTAAATCTAATCACCTAATTTGATTTGATCAAACCAAAATTTTGGCCCCCACACTCCATTATTCCTCTCGTATAATCAGAGAAGCAATGGAAATTGAAAAACAACACAATAATTTGAATCATAAAGATGGCTACAAACGTAGCCTGGAGTCTCGTCATACATTGCCTCAATCATTAGACCTATTCTTTTAAAATAAAATTCTTTGTTTAATTTCAAATTTATTCCTAAATTGATGACTTATCCATCTCAATCTTACCCTTACCCTATTCTTCCCTTTTCTTTCTTATTATTGGTACTAGTAACTTATTTTTTATTTTATGTTTTCTCTAATATTTATTATTTATTATTTTTATCTATTTCTTTCTTAACAAATTTCTTAAAAGATATTCTTATTATTTTTCTCTCTCTCCTAACTGTTGGTGTTATTCCAACATAACCAATCCAATATTGATCAATGATTGACTTGTTTGAGATCTCTTCTTTTAATATTCTCCATGGTCAACTTATTATCAAGATCCCTTATTATACTGCCTCCGGCAATATTATGCGCAATATTATGCGATGGATCGCCTTTGACCATCCTTTTAATTTACGTTGACTTAAAACATATTTCTAAAAAAACTAAAGTTAAACATAAGCAATATATTTTTTTATTTTTCGATATATAAAATTTTATACTTTTCTAACTTCTCATTGGTTAATAAGTTTAAGGTCTTATTGGAACCTTCACGTGGTTCGAGATTTCAAATTAATTGAACTAGTACGCGTAAGGCACCCGCACAGGACAACATATCGGTCCGTATCTGTATCCATTGCGCTTCTTGGCTGGCACACATTCAGTGGGACGACCCACGATAATAGCTGCAGCAAGCCATCTATCTCTGTCAGATCTGGCGGCCTCCTCGCTACCACGACTCCCTGATATTTTAATGCACGACTCCCTGGGAATCTTCTAAACGTTTAATGAGAAGTGACAACGTTCTAATCGGACCACTAGAACGTTGCCTTTCACCTTGATTATTCTTAGAGATCCCTTGTTAATTCAAGTTTTAATTATTATGTATTAAGAATTTTTAAAATAGTATATTTTACATTTTTTTTATTTAATTTTTAATAAAAAATTAAATGATTTTTTTTTTAATTCAAGTTTTAATTATTATATATTAAAAATTTTAAAATATTATATTTTACATTTTTTTATTTAATTTTTAGTAAAAAATTAAATGAATGTAAATTTTTACTGATTCAAAAATACGTAAAAAAATTTAAAAATTTAAATTTTTATTGTTAAAAATGAATTAATATTATTTATATTTTTTTATTTAATCAAATTTAAAATTTAAAACTTATTAAAACATACATATATAAAAAAAAATTAGAAACACAATTTCTTTTTATTAATAATAAAATATGTATTTCTGTATTTAATAATATTTTTATGTAAATATTATATATAGTATTAACATTTATATATATAATTGATATCTTTCTTTTATTTTTATATTATATTTATTTATTAAATTTATTTTATTTTCATATAAACGGTATAGACATTAAAAATATTAGTACAGACACTAAAAAGTAAAATTTTGGAGGCAGTATATAGCAGCATGCTGCCCTTGTTTTAATTCTAATTGTTTATATTTCTTACTCAACTATTAGATCCCTTATTTTGATTTTTTTTACTTTATTATTCTTTCACAACGATATCTTCTTCTCTCATACATTGTCTTGATAATTAGACCTATTCTTTTAAATTATTTGCTTAATTTCAATTGTATTCCTAAATTTATGGTTTTTCCATCCTGGTCTTGCCCTTAACATATTATTCCCTTTTCTTTTTTATTATTGGTACTAGTAACTTATTGTTTATTTTAGGCTTTCTTCTCCTAATGGTTGGTGTTATTCCAACTTAGTTATTCCAATCTTTATCAATGGTTAACTTGTTTGAGATCTCTTCTTTTAATATTCTACACAATCAACTTATTATCAAGATCCCTTATTTTAATTTTAATTTTTGATATTTATTATCCAACGGTTAGATCCATTGTTTTAATTTTTCTTACTTTATTATTCTTTCGCAACGTTCTCGTCTTCTCTCAACTGTTATCTCCAGTTCTTACCCTATAAATCTATTCTTTCACATACTCTTTTTGTATTATTGAGATTTTGTTGTTCCTCATGACGTTGGATGTTTCAAAATTGTCTACACAAAATTGTCTACACAGTTTATCTCTAGAAAGTTTTACGACAATTATGACTAACTGTGAAAACATACACACTTAGATTTTGATTATTGTGAACCTTTATGTTGTCTCATTTTGTATGATGAAGGGTCTCTTATTCATATATAATAAAATGGGTTTCTTAATCTATTATAGTCTTTGGTATTGTAAAATGCTATGTCGTAAATTAAGTATATGGATGATTTGCATTATTACAATGAACACGTGTGTAATCAACTGGTATATTTGTTTAAATGTAACAATATATTATTGTAATGATTATATCCAAATGCATTAATTAAAATATAAAAATCAATAGTATTATAAAATATAGTTGATTTCATGCTCATTAATTGAAATTTTATTAAAAATACAAGAAATTGCATTTGCAAACTCACAATGTGAGAAAAAACAGAATCAAAACATATCAGTGCATTGTATTCATTTGAACCCAAAGGTGTGTTTCATACCTATTTATGCACTTTTGCATTTAAAATTTGTGCAATTTACATGTACAAACACATTAGTGCTTATGACTATAATGAGAGCATTAGGTCTCTTAGGTAAAGTAACAAATGTATCCTCTTCTACAACATAGTACCATTGTTTCTATTGTTATTGTTACCCTTACCAATAATTCATAGTGCACAAGGATATATATGTAATGATGCTCAGTCACATATAATACACACCAGTGCTCAATCATGTAATACATATTGTTGGTGCTCAAAAAAATACAGAATGTAACGCACTAAAAATGTATAATAAGAATTGGTGCTTTAAAAATATATAATACACACAAGTGCATATGAAATAGTAATGCATTGGCCCCCCCAGGTATCGAATAGTCGGTGAAGGAGTGTATTGTTAAGGCACTTCATTATGTGAAGTCATTGGTTTGAAAGCATCGACTTACCTTGTGTTCCACATGAGGGGTTGTGTTGGCATGTTTGGATGTTATAGTGATAGCAATAAGATAACACAACCCCATATCACGCAAGTATGTGCCCGACCAATTGTTGATTCCGCTAGTAAAAAAAATAAATAGTAATGCACCAGGGTGCCTTCCTCTTTGAAGTGCACCAAAATAAAATTTTGGATAGGTCCTCCATCCACCATGAATATATAGTCATAGTGAAAATCCACTAAAATATACACTATCAATAGTGGAGGTTTTTTTTATACACTATCAATAGTGGAGGTTTTTTTTATAATTTGCTTAACCTTGAAACACTAAAAGCCTTCGCTAAAACCTCCTCTAAGTGGTGTTTTCCTTGTAATAGTTGTCTTTCTATGCATGGGAGACTTATATTGATCAAAATGTGTATAGAATCTACCCAAATATATTGGTTATCTATGACATACATATCCAAGAGTATTCCTAATAAGATTCCAAAAAACGATTTAGTCACATGTGGATGGGTAGTGAACAAGAAGAAAAACAGAATTATCTTAGTCAAATGGAAACACCTATCCCGATAAGGGGTTTGCATCTTGAAGAATATTCATCTCTTTTCATGAACACGAATGTCTAAGGGATTATAGAAAATGGTATCCTCACAAGGCTTGTGGTAGGAACTTATAGTAAAAAAGTACATTCAACCCAAGAATATTGGAAAGTGGATTGCAAACCTTGTTAAATTATTTATTATGGGATCAACCATGTGGAAGTGATTGGTTATTGTTTTTTTTTGTTATAATTTTATATTTAATTGGTGGGTTCCTCTCATCACTTACAAATGATGGGTAGAGAGTTACAGTTGCACTAGATCCATGGATAGGGGTCAGGATAGTGATATGTTTTCTATAAAACTCATTGAAATATTTTGAGTCGATGGAATGGTGACATTGGTATATTATTATGATAGAGATAAAGAGGGATTATGGATATATGGTTGGAAATAGATAGAGTAAATTTGATGTGTTGTCTAGTGAAAGAATTGGAATGGAATGATTTTAGGTAAGCTCTAATGTCTTCCTTGGTTAATCCTAAGGACATGACCAACTCTCTAGGATTGAGGGAAAATAAATAAAGTTGAACTTGCATGGAAATATTAGGATACACAGTGTCATGTTCTAAGCTTGAGGAAGATAAAATTTGTTGGTGGTAGAAGATGGTGTGGGGTTTAGAGATGCCACACAAAACCAAAATTTCATTATGGCTAATCTTGTCTAACATAATACTCACCAAAGATAGTATTCAAAGTTTGAGTTAGGAGGGTCATAGTATATGATATTTATGAAGAGAACATAAAAAGGAAGTTAACCAACTATTCTTGGATTTCCATTTTGTTTAAGAGGTTTCACTATCAATTAGGAGATTGGTTGGTGGGGAAGGGGAATTGAAGGGATTCTGAGAGCTTATGTGTGGAAAGGGATATAGACAAAAAAAACTAGAGGATAATGACATTAGGTTGGAACAACATTCACTTCCTTCTACTATCTTATGGATCATCTGGATAGCTAGGAATGATGTGTTGTTCAAAAGGAAGCAATTAAATCCATTACAAATCTTCTTTAGAGTACAAAGAACCTATTCATTAATCAAGCAGTGAGATACAAAGTTTCATATGATAAAGTATGCCAAACCACTTATTATTGATTAATAGAGACCATGAGATCCTTTTATCGAGCAACAAGAAGTAACATGAGGTTATGTGGAGTAAGTGGGGCTCAACATATCTTATAATCATATTATTGGAATTTCTAACATAGCATAGGGTGGGAAAAACAACCATGTATAAATCAATGCTATATATATTCTCTTTTATGTTTAATCATACATATATGAAGCCGTATATGTCTGAAGCCATCATTCATACAGAATCCCTTATCCAATAGATTCAAAAGATTCCTTTCAGCCATACCATGAGGAAAAAAAAATTCATTGATAAATGATTTTTTTTAGTTTCGTTGTGTATTCTAGGATGGTCACTTGTTAATTACTCGACACAAAGATGGGAAAGTGGAAAGTTAGGTTCAACCTTCCAAACAAATTTTCCACGCATACATTCAAATTCTAATATATGGTAAAAAAATTCTTTCCCAATAACTTTGTTTTGGAGTTTCACATGCAAAGTATACTCCCCTATGGAATTTTCTTTGGTTTACTAGAGAAATTTTGTTTTATTGGATTAAAATAAAATTTAAAAATTGTACTTAATGAAAATAAAAAGTATGATATTAAAATAAAATTAAAAATATATACAATTTATTGGAAACAAGAAAATGCACTTAATGAAAATAAAATAAAAAGTATTCATTAAAGTAAAGTTATA